>JAGFPH010000198.1:464918-481550 GCA_018207615.1 Philaenus spumarius | reverse complement strand
CCCCCCCACACACACACACACACACACACACACACACACGGTCGGACACCTCGGCGGGAATAGTCAGAATGGCTTCCTGGGACCTCAAAACGTGGAGATTTAATGAAAACTCGACTTTCGAAAATCGGACCGAAATCAATAACTTCCCTTTATTGGTAGCGGGAAGTTAAAAACATTGCAAATAACAATTCAAAATATGCTACACACCTAATTGATAATGATCACAGCTATGACAATTTGACAGTAAATTTAATCCCTTTGCATTTATGTAGAAAAGGTCGCCTAATGAAGAAGGCAGTAAACATTTATAACTTAATAAAAATCTATAAGCTACTACCAAACTGTGATATCTGATGATAAAGGGTCGATATTTTAAAAAAGTTTAATAAAACAAGGGATTTTTGAAAATTTAAATTTTTTACAAAATTGTTAATATCTCGAGAACGAAAGCAGATAATTAAAAATCGATTGCGGCATCGTGTTCTACTGAAAAAAATAGTTTGAAATGATGGGTCACAACCTTACCTTTACATTTAAAAAATAAAAGTTCATTCCAATATGGCGGATGCAAGATTGCGGCCAAAAATGTGAAGCTCATCAAAAGAAAGTTTAAACTAATCAATGATGTTCGGCGGTGGTTGGGAGCCGATATCTTATTAAAGGCGGAAAAAATTAGGGGGGGGGGGCATTTAAAACTCACCCGGTATAAAGATTTATATGAAAATTTTATTTCGAAGTGACTTATAGCTCAAATAAGATTCTATGATCACTGCAGGGGGTAGAGTGCGTATTAAACATATGGGTATTCAATGTTAATGTATTTTATTGTATATGGGTAGGTATCCCATTTGAGTTATTATTTAATTTCAAGGCTGGTTTTACCATTTCACGAACTTGACATAAATAATCGAATTTCAAATGGTTTTTTAAATCGCGTAAGAAAAATATTACACAGATTCGCCTTTGTAGCGTGTAGAAAGTGGTGCAATTATATTTTATTGTATACGGGTAGTTAATTTTTAATTTATTTGAATGCAATGACCATATTCCCTAAATAATGCGACCACGCAGCTGAAGCGCTGACGTGAATTGAGCAAATTTCCAAAATTAAGTTTATAGGCCTATGTTTTAGGGTTTCAACCAACAATTTGGGAAATAGGTCTATTCACGACGGTGATGAATAGTTACAAAATTGTTCGCACGGCATTCCGCATGTTGGGAGTATCTTCAATACACAAAGCATTGCGTGCTTCGCACGCCATTCAGCATATTGGTAATATTTTCAATACACAATTCATTGCGTGTTTCGCACGCCATTCCGAATATTGGGAGTATCTTCAATACACAAAGCATTGCGTGCTTCGCACGCCATTCAGCATATTGGTAGTATTTTCAAAACACAATGCATTGCGTGCTTCGCACGCCATTCCGAATATTGGGAGTATCTTCAATACACAAAGCATTGCGTGCTTCGCACGCCATTCCGAAAATTGGGAGTATATTCAATACACAAAGTATTGCGTGCTTCGCACGCCATTCCGCATATTAGGAGTATCTTCAATACACAAAGCCATCCTACAAGCTTGTAGGAAGTTAGTTCAATTTATATTTATTGTATAGGGGTATCAACTCCATTTCAATCCCTTAGACTGTAGTGATTCTAATGTCGTTGCTATGACATTAATATGGAAAATATATGAAATTTTTAGTAGAAGTCGAATATTTTATTAGACTAAAATGGACAAAGAAACTTTTATTTTTTATATATATAGAGATAATCAAAAACAATCTAAGAAACTACTAACCATGTATCCAAGATAAAGTAGGCGCAATTGTCACAACTGTCCTTTGTCCTTGGTCAGCTTCCCCCCCTCCCAGCATTTAATATGAGGTATTAATAACACAGATTACTGTATTCCCATAACTGCACTGGCTTTCAAACCCACTTGGCAGCTTCGATACTAACCATATGCTACTGGTAATTGAGCTCGCTAATTCCAATCAACTGTTATCAATTACTTTAACGGTCTGACCTTAAGACATGACCTCCACTGTTTTGAGCTGTTTTATATCTCTTTGGTTTATTGCGCGATTGTAAAAGTGTTGATACATTTTAGAAAAATGATTAATTTATGGGCAGCGATACTGTTTGAAAAAATAATTGACCATGGTTTGAAAAACGACTGTGCAATACCAGGACGAAACAGTCCCAATCCTCTTCAATATAACTTATGTTTCATCGAATTTTGAAGATAATCTTTTGTAATTTGCAGGAAATCGTCCATGAACATCTAAATAATAATTCGTATTAAAGATATTCGGTTATAAACAAGACGAAACCCATGTTTTTCAGTCAACGCACTTGATAGCAGTAAAACATCGGGACGAATTTTGTTACCTACTAACTGTACATTGGAGCTTTCTGCAAATTTAAAAGTCGTACGCACGCGGCGGAAACTAAAACTAAGACCGTTATTAGTAAGAACGAAGTGTGCGACGCGCTCGAGCGCTTTACCAATGTATATCGTAGGATTGCCTTCTCAAGGTTGGCTCCGATGCTTAGACTCGATTGGTATTGCACACCCTTTAACAGATGTGGCGCAGTGGGTATAGGCGCCTGCACCAGTTTGGTTGCGTTGCAACCTCCATTACAGTAGACCATGTTCGAATTTACTTTTCTGGAGTTCGACTTTCATGGCATACGGTAAATAAAGACGTAAAGCAACAAACGTACATTTCTTTTAAATCTATTAACATAGAAAGATGAGCTATCGCAGTGACCCTTATGGTAAGATCTGAGATCGGGAGTAGTAAATGAGCACCGATCATGGTCTCCAGACATTTTATTTATATGAACATAAATATGTGTTCACGCTCTAACAGCTGCATTTTAAGTCCGATTTGGTTCAAATTTGGTACACACATTGGTTGTATATGTCGCTCGTTAGTTCATTATCCAAAAAAGTCCAACAACCAGAAGCACTTTTTTTTGACATAAAGTAACTATTTTTTTAGACTTTTCGTACGAAAATTAAACTTTTTTTAATGGTTTTATTTAAAAAAAAGTAGTATATTATTCTACACATTTTATTTTTATGCACGACCTAATAGCTCGCTTAGTTCCCCAAAAATCTATCAAAACGTAAAACACCCTGTTAAAATTCACGTAATTAATTTTACCGTGGGGTATCTTCTGAACAGAGGCCGACGACCGACTTTGTTCGCTGCGAGTGAAGCAAAGCAGTCCATAACCTGAGGCCGCAAGGTCGAGGTGCAAACACGTAAAGCGAAGCAGTCCATAACCTGAGGCCGCAAGGTCGAGGTGCAAACACGTGAAGCGAATTTTTCCTCTGCAAGTGGAACGAAGGAGTGCGTTAGTCGAAGCTGGAGGCTTAGGTGCAAACACAATTCTACTAATATATTTCCTCCACAGAGGCAGCTATTCAGCGCCTTCGTGAGTAGATAAATAGTTGGTTGATACCCTAAAACATCTAAATTTAATTTTGGCAATTCGCTCAACTCATGTCAGCGGTTCAGTTGCCTGGTCGAATTATTTTTAGTCACTGATGGCTTTTAAATAAAATATAGAAACATCATTTCGCATTTCTACATCATAAACTTATACGTATACGTGTAGATAAAATCGATGTGTATGTCTGTGATTTCGAAATAAATTATTTTTGTAAGCTTATATGATTACTTACACTTTACCAAAACCTAAACATTGTTTAAGTGTTTGTCTGTTTCTACAGGCTAATCTGCAGAATGACAAAAACAATTTTGACGAAACTTTCTTTTGCATGTAGAGAACATTTCAGAGATTAATCTAGGCTACTTTTCATCCCGGAAATATTTAGGGTTCCTATTTAAAAAAATTTAAATTACGGACAAAATTAGATGTTTTTCTAACGGACGCGACCATTATATATAAACCAACTGATTTGAATCAAAAGCTCAACACTTTGACAAGATCTTCTGTGTTTGAAACCGCTGGTTTGTTTGACAAGATCTTCTTATACGCTGGTTAAACCGTTAAATATATGTGAAAACAGTAGCAATTATGTGAAATATACTCATAGGTAGAAAAGCTGATTTGTAGTTTTTACAAGTTATGAGCAACAAAATGGCGTAATGCGGGATTTTTAGCGTTTATTGGTGCATGGCTAATTTACGCAGACCTAAGAGGGATACATAGATCGATTTGGGCGAAACTTTCTGTGCTTTTTTGAGCCATGGAACTCGGATCTAAATTGTTTTTTTTTTCAATTGCGTGTAATGGTAAGGCACAATATTTATCCCGATAGTTCTTTTATTTATTTAATCACATCTGCTAACGATGCAGCAGGCACCATCCTAGTGTTTAAATAAGTTTCAGTTTTTGATCATTTATGATTTTCACGTAAAAGATATGCTCATTTTGAGTATAGACTACGTATCCAAGTCAACGATATGATTAGTAAGTTATCAAGTATTTACTTATTAATAACTTTAAGTCCGATTTGGTTCAAATTTGGTACACATGTTGGTTGCATACGTCGTTCGGACGAGTTCGTTAGCCAAAAAAATCCAACAATCGGATGCAAGTTTTTTGACTGAAAGTAACTCTATTTTGAGATTTTTACCTACGAGAATAAATTTATTTTTGAGTTTTTTTTGCACATTTTGTTTTTTTTACGCAACCTTAGGCCTATAGCTCGCTTTGTTCCCCCAAAATCGACAAAAACGTAAAATACCATAGAAGTACCCGAATCAAAGCCATGTGGTGTATTCTACCGCGGGGTTGGCGTGCGAAGCACGCAATGCATTGTGTATTGAAGATACCACCAATACGGGGGTTGGCGTGCGAAGCAAGCAATGCTTTGAGTATAGAAGATATTCGCAATATGTGGAATGGCGTGCGAACCATTTTGCAGCTATTCAGTACCGTCGTGAATATACCTATCTCCCAAATTGTTTATTGAAACTCTAAAACATAGGCCTATAAACTTAATTTTGTAAATTTGCTCAACTCACGTCAGCGGTTCAGCTGCGTGGTCAAATTATTTTATTTTAAATAATGGTTACATTTGATGACATTAACTCATCCAGCTTGACAAAAACCAACGAACAGAGATGTGTGGGATTTAGTACATGTTATTATACTAATTGTGCTTATTTAAGGTAAATATTTCCGCGTAGTAATGAGAAAGCCATGCAGGCTACGTCGCAAATGATTGAAACACAAATTCGAGCTTCAACTAAACGCACGCAATTAGCCTACATTGTAATAAAGTACGATTGCAACTATATCAGATAAATTACAGTTTTAATTTTAGTTTCTCTAGATATTGTTTTTGACTGTGCCGTGTTAGGTTTAGTTTCGGATGGTGTAACTGTCAAAACAATCAGATGAAGGATAATAGCTAAGTTAAAAATAATAACAGCATATTTACATACCTACAATATCCGATGACGGGTTGAACAAACCAATTATTACACATAACTTAACTATTATCGATTGTTTTGATAGTTATACCGTTCGATAGGGAATTCAAATATGGTACGTTGGTTGTGTTAGCCGAAAAATCCCAACAAACATAAGCACGGTTTTTTTTTACCAGAAGTAACTGATTTTTTTACGCGACCTTAGTGCTTGGTTCTTCCAAAATCGATCAAAATGTAAAATACCCGGTTCAAAGCCATGTGGTGGATTCTACCGCAGGGTTGGCGTGAGAAGCACGCAGTGCATTGTGTATTGAATATACATCCAATACGGGGTTGGCGTGCGAAGCACGCAATGCTTTGTGTATTGAAGGTACTCCCAATATACGGAATGGCGTGCGAACCATTTTGCAGCTATTCAGCACCGCCGTGAATAGACCTATTTCCCAAATTGTTGGTTGAAACCCTAAAACATAGGCCTATAAACTTAATTTTGAAAATTTGCTCAACTCACGTCAGCGGTTCAGCTGCGTGGTCGAATTAATTTTGGTTTTTCAGCAGACGAGTTGTGATTTTAATGCGGAAAAACAAAGTCATTATTTTGTTTGATTATTTTTGTTGTCACTTTAACATTTTTTATAAAGTGTATAGTTTGCTAGATATTTAACGAAAATGTTCAACTGGCTCCATTTTTAAACATGTGGTTGCAGGATAATACATTTGTATAGTAAACTGTACCCTATTTAGATGAATATTTACACCCAGTTTCATGATTATATCTCAAACCATTTCTTGAGATACTAAGGTATTTGTAAAATTCCCATACCTACAGAAAGAAAACAGAGCCCAGATAGGACACATGTTATATTGGATGATTTGCTTGTTTTTAGCTTACAAATAATTCAGTAAAGTTTCGGACAGTTGAAGCTGCACACCCTGTATAATAGTTATAAACTCAATCAATGTCCTCAAAACACTGTGTCCACGAGTAATAAATAAGTAAAAGCACAGCGTCTAAAGACGTCTTTCCTTCTCCCTCCTAATACATCCGAACGAGTCATTACATCATCAGGTAAAAGGTTTGGGCAAGTTAGATGACATCACACTTAGATTTTATAACAGAAAGGAATTATAGCTTTTGGGCGTGCCCAAGAAACCACTAAGTGTCATAACAAAGAGCCCATGTTGTACGGTTGTACCGTACCTGTCCCACTGTTCTTCTCCTTATTGTGTAGCTGTTACGGTAAAAGCTTTTGTCAAATTCTTGGAAAAGTCCACGTTCTCAAGTTCACGACAAGTCACTAGAAACGCTGCCCGATGATGTAGTGTTAAACTATTTGTCGAATTCTGTATATCAAATTCAAAAAACAAATATTATCTTTTAATTACTTTTTATTTCATATTAATATTTCAAATCATTTAGAATTTTTTGAATATTATAATAAAGAAATTTATAATGGAATTTGATCATATTCTTTACGAAGATGTACGAATGTTTCCGAAGTTAAACGATGGGTATCTTCTTTAAATTTCTATAAATGAATATATTGAAGATGGAACGTGGCATTTTTAATTTAATTTTATAACTGCAGAGCAAATAACGTGGTTGAATTTATAAACATAACCCCAAAATATAATCTACCCTAGGTTTTGTTTAAGTATTACAGACGATGGGTGAAGTCAGCTGTGTTATTGTTACTCACGGACGGACTTAGACTCGCTTTCATAAGAGTTGATAATGCGTTTTGAACGTTGAATTTGTTGATATTTTTGTTTTTGTTTTTAACTTTTAGAGTTGGAGGTACGTAACCGTTAGGGCGCGGCTCAAACTCGTCTTTCTCTCGTTTATTAAATACGTTTTTACCAATAACATTAATTTGTATCGAATCTAATAACTCTACCCAATGAATTAATAGAAAATGCATTGTTACGTATAATTCGATTATTATTTAACGAAAGTATTTCAAAGTCAGTAAACAAAATTATGAATTACTAGGGGAAACCCTTGCGTGTTCCGCACGCCAACCCCGTTGGAACCTTTTATACACATAATCATGTTATGTTTTCTTCATAATAAAGGTGTAGGATTAATAATAACGCCAAAGCTAAGATGGTAAATAATGTTAAATATGTTCAAATCAAATTATTTCGTATATTTTATAACAGCAGTTATAATAAAGGTTAAAAGAACCAGCTAGGCTCAGGTCTACACTTTAATAAAAACCTAACCTAAAAGTCAGAAATACAAATAATTGCTTCAAAGTTTGAAATCGGCAAAAGGAAATATTAGAACAAACAGCTGTTTTGTCTCTTATTTTATTCAATTGGTTGCTATGGTAATAAATGTAAATACTGTACATGTGTTGGTTCATCAGTCTAGGCCTAACCTAAGATTTTTTTTCCGACTAAATTTACAAATATTGAAATAGAAAATGGTTTGATCAAAATGAATTATAGCCTATGGTACTCAGGGATAGTATAGTTTTTTTAGTAAAACTATTTTTTCAATCGGTTCAGTAGTTCCAGAGATTACCCCCTACATATAAACAAACAAATGTTAACTCTTATAATAGTATAGTTTGGTAATAATAATTATTATTATAATTATAATAGTAATAGTATAGTATTTTAGTTATAGTTTGGTTACTGTAGCCCGTGCTTCACTGAGGATGGCGACATTGTCGTTGAAACGCTTTTGAGGTTAGTAAACGTATTTGTTGTGAGATTTTGTGTTCAGGTTTGATTTTATCTAGTTACTTTCTCACAAGTCAAGCTCATTAGTTATTTATTACTTATAATAGTAGTATAGATAAATGTATGATTTTTATTTAAAATTAAATATTCCATCACCGCTACATTTTACTTAATGTTAACAAGATTTTCCCACTATCATTGTTTTTTTTTTTACCATCACAAAATGAGCTCGTGTAGTTTTGTAGTCAGGGCGGCGTTTACGCGAGTGTCTCCTGGATTATTTATGGCTTATTGGCATGCGCCTTGCAAAACGGATCAAGGACACGAAGGATCTCTTTCTTCAGAAACTATTCTTTTAGTTAAAAGAACCAGCAAGGCTCAGATCTAAACCTAAACTAAAACCTAACCTAAAAAGTTAGAAATACAAATAATTGCTTTAATTTTTGAAATCAACTGTTAATGAAACTATTAGCAAGAACAAACAGCTGATTACTCTACCAACCCTAAATATATGTAGTTATTATGGTGCTCACAATTCCCGTAAAATAATTAGTATAATTTGTGTTATTTTTATGCCTAAAAGATGACGCTGTTTTTTTTTAAAGTGTATAAAAACATGCGTGTTTTCGAACGCAACGTTGTGTCAAAACTTCAAAGCAATCGGTGAAGAACTTTCGAAGATTTTAGATTTTGAACAAACAATGTTTACATTTTTATTTATATAGATGATAATATCAGTAATCAGCTGTTTGCTACAATATTTCCATTATCAGCTGATTTAAAAATTTGAAACAATTATTTGTATTTTTAACTTTTAGATTAGGTTTTTGTAAACAACGCCATCTGTTGACGTAGACCCAACACACACTACACTAAATATTTTACCAAATGGGAGCGCCATGTACCAAATAATAATTAAATGTGTTTAGTGTTGGTACAGGAATCAGCTGTTTGCTCTATTATTTCCATTAACAGCTGATTTCAAAATTTGAAACAATTATTTGTATTTCTAACTTTTAGGTTAGGTTTTTGTTTAAGTGTAGACCGAAGCCTTGCCGGTTCTTTTAACCTTTATTATAACTGCTGTTATAAAATATACAAAATAATTTGATTTGGACATAACATTATTTCCCTTCATAGCTTTAAAGCTATTATGAACCCCTTCATTACAAAGAAAACATAACATGTGTGTATAGAAGGTTCCAACGGAGTTGGCGTGCGGAGCACGTAGGAATCTCCCCTAGTCAATAATATAACAGGTCCAGATATTTATCCGTGCAGAAATACACCATAAAGAAAATGCTGTTAATATTTGATAGATTTAATACGATTGTATTAGTAAGTATTGAACAATTACGTCCAGAGAATTAGCAGTGTTTGGCTTGTAATATTGTGTGGTGTTGATTCAGCCGATTTAACTGGATTTAAGCCGGTAATCTCCGAGCAAACACAAGCTGCCCAACTCCCTCGATTCGGCCCGTCTAAGTTCTTTATTCGAAACCTTGTCTTAGATTAGTTTCCTTCTATTCTATTCTGAGAGCAGTAGGACACGTTTTCACAACAGACTAAATAAAATACGAGAATGCATGCCACGGTACAAGTCTGGCGAACTATAAGGAGAAACAGTAAATCCAATAGCTCAACCTACTACAGACATTATACACCTGCAGTGAATTCCTTTTGTTTGCATCAAATCTGTTTACATTGGGAGGAAACTTAGTTAGCCTACTTAATGATGTTACACTGTGTGTAGCCTATAAACAAAATGCTAAATTGAAAATTTTTGTGAATTAATAATAATTCGACCACGCAGCTGAACCGCTGACGTGAGTTGAGCAAATTTCCAAAATTAAGTTTATAGACCTATGTTTTAGGGTTTCAACCAACAATTTGGGAAATAGGTCTATTTACGACGGTGATGAATAGCTGCGAAATGGTTCGCACGCCTTCCGTATATTGGGAGTATCTTCAATACACAATGCATAGCGTGCTTCGCACGCCATTCCGAATATTGGGAGTATCTTTAACACGCAAGACATTGCGTGCTTCGCACGCCATCCCGCATATTGGGAGTGCCTTCAAAAGACAGTGAGTCTAACATCTACACAGTTATAATGTGCAAGAAACTAAAACTGTATTTATGTGCAATTTTCTTTTTTGGTTTTCCTAACCAACTGTACCGCATTTGTTTTTAATTGAATTATATTCGTGCGACCGACTCGTACAAATCCTAATGAACCCGTTTTCCGACATCCACTATTATCCAAGCGTCTCAAGCTTGACGATGCTGGCAGCCCATATCAATCATAACATCCCTTCTGTCTACGCATGAATAAAGTTTAGATTAATCTCTATGACAAGAGTGTATTGTTGGGTAAGGCACAGTGTGGGATGTTACAATGGCGTGTGTTTTCATTCAGACGGCAATATTACTCCTTATTGTTTGACGTGATGGTAAGGTATACGTCAACGACAAAAACTGCTCAACAGTCCTTACGACAGTGAAAACATACTACAGTAATTGTAAATAGAAAGTTTACAACAGCCTTCGTCCTGACTTGATGACATAGAATAACGTGGGGCAAAAACTACTTAAGATACAAATGGGAAAATTAAGTGAATATTCTTACAAGTTCATAGACGCACACTAAGAAAGGATTTTGCAAAATAATTATTTTAAAGCGTAAAACTGGGGAAAATTCCGCTAAAACTGCTGTTCCGATTAAAAGCTTAGCAACACATGTTTGTTTACATGCATTACCATAACAACCGACTTAGCGAATTTAGAATCGGTTTATTGTTAACTTATTCACGGCCAACAGTTTTTTTTAGGTTAGATTAACAAGTTAAAAGCGTACAGAAACAAAAATCAATGCAAAATGTTTACTGTATTATAATTCAATTCAAACACCTGTTGTTACATATCCATACTAATATTATAAAGAGGTAAAATGTGTTTGTTTGTTTGTATGCAGGGGGGTAATCTCTGGAACTACTGAACCGATTGAGAAAATAGGTTTACTAATAAAAAGCTACACTATGCCTGAGTAGCATAGGCTATCATTCATTTTGATAAAAACATTTTTTATTTCAATATTTGTAAATTCAGTCGGAAAAAATCCTAGGTTAGGCCTAGATTGATGAACCAACATAATCATGTATTTACATTCATTACCATATCAACCAATTGAATAAAATGACAGATAGCCTAAAATAGTAGAGGGTGACGGTAAAATCTGATTCACCGCCAGCAAAAAACATCTGGTGTGCACATCACACAACTTTCCTTACCAAAATAGATGCTGTATCAATTACCAAATTTTTCGAGCGAGAGATTGATGATACCATTTTCGAGTTAATAAGAGTATCCGTTTCGAAGAAAGCGGTACTAACTTCAAAACGGTTAATCCCACGGACCTGATTTTGGTCTCAATCGATTTCTCACCCCCAAAAATGTCAAGGTCGATACCAAACACGGCTAGTTTAAAAAAAGTCATTTTTGCCCCCAAAAAGGGCGTTTTTGGGGTCAATTTTTGAAAAAATGGAAAAAGTTGAGTGGGGTATCTTTTTTGACATTCTTTTGGACGCTGAATCGAATGAGATCATTTTCAAGTCGATAGGACCAGCCATTTCGGAGATACAAACAAAATAACTTGCGTTTTTGTAATAACTTTTTTCAACGAATTTTTAAGGGTATATAGCGTACATAGCGTGTTAAGGGGGTCTGAGTAGAGTATGTTAGCAAAGTTTAATCAAAATCGTTAGAGGGGTTTTGGAGTAAATACCAAAAATGTGCTAAAAACTGGTCCCACGGTAAGACACCACCTCCGATTTGCTTCAAATTTACATGGGTTTAATTGTTTACGTGTTTGAAGATATCCTGTAAATTTCAGTTCGATCCGTCCAGCCGTTTGCCCTGTGCACTCCGGACACACACACACACACACAGACACACAGACAGACCAATTGCCAAAAATGCATTTTTTGGACTCAGGGGGCCTTGAAACGTAAAGATATTATGAAAACTCGACATCGAATTTTTGGGTCGATCGCAATACTTACCTTACCTACTATAGGGTAAGGAAAGTAATATTTTGGACGAGGTGCGCCTATAGAAGTTTGCACTTCAATGTTTAATTTTACGAGTCACGTGACATTTAATTTTATGATTAAGATTTATTTAAAATTATTTCTATCCTTTTAACCCTCGAAAGTAGAATAATTAAATATGGATCATATACATATTAGGTACATGATTGTAACCCACAATACATTTCTTTACCAGAAAATGTCGGATATACAGTACAATAGGTTCAGTTATAAAAATAAGTAAAATTATGTTTAAACATCTAATCGAGTAGTCAATATATGGTGCGGCTTGCTGTGAAATAATTCCGTAGTTTTCACTAAAGAGAATATATTAAGGAAAGAAAACATTTGATACATTGCTAAATGGTTGAGAATGGCTTTGAAACAGTTTTTAACTATCGAATTTTACGATCGATTAATTTGGTGCAGCAGTGAAACCACAAACCCTTCGATTCCTGTTTAACAAAACTAAACGCTGAAATAAAGGGTCGCCGGAATACTACCCCCCGGAAAACTACCCCCCCAAGCAGGTTCCTACGTCATTTTGACGTCAGAGATCGGGGGGCAGTTTTCCAGTCACGCACACTCAAGTTTCGATGCGTTTTAATAAAAAAAAAACTAGAGGACTAACCTAAACTGTTTAGTCACAGTATGTTGCCGATAACAGTATAATTGTAGGAACCTGCTTGGGGGGGGCGGTAGTTTTCCAGGGGGTAGTATTCCAGCGACCCGCTTTTGCTAGGGGGGGGGTAGTATTCCAGTCGCGGACACGGCTCCCATATTGGTTAGTTTTCGTTTGGCAGATTTCGTGACGTCACGTTTCACCTGGGGGGGTAGTTTTCCGGGGGGTAGTATTCCGCATCCCCGAAATAAAAACAGTTTATTACTTTCTCACTATACTATAGTATAGAGAAAGTATAGTGATCGCAAAAAAAAATCGATGTTGACATTTTCTGGAAATATCCGTTTTGGGACCCCCTGAGTCCAAAAAAGTGTTTTTTACAAAATGTCTGTCTGTATATCTGTATGTCTGTATGTATGTATGTATGTATGTCTGTATGTATGTATGTCTGTATGTATACAAAGCTAGAGAGAAAACTATTCTATCGATTTCGAACAAAGTTCCACCTAACATGTCAATTAGGCATGTTCACGAAATAAAGGTTTTGAAATTTTTAGAAAAACAACCCATTTTTTGGCCAGAAAAGCATCAGTTATTATTTTTTTATATAAAAACGGCTCTAACGATTTTGGTCAAATTTGGCTTATTTATAGCCCTTAATCTACCCTACCATATGCAAAAACCGCATCTTTCTAAAAATTATCATTTAGCTAATAATAATAATAATAATAATAGTAACTGATTTTGGGGGTTATTTTGGCCATAAAGGGGGTTGTTTTTCAAAAATTTTCAAAACCTTTTATCGTGCATCCATACAGGCCTAATTGACGTGTTTGGAGCAAATTATTCGAAATCGATCGAATAGTTTTCTCTCCAGCTAATTATAATAATATTTATTAGATAATCAACTACTTTAATATCACCTTTCCTACAGTTATAAAATCTGTTAAATAATTTAAATATGTTTGTGAGAAAGTATGTGCCGGTTCCTGGTACCGTTTGTTTAAATAGTTCTTTAACTTACGATAACCGTAAAAACCGTCTGTTGCCGTGTATTGTATTGTTTTAATCCAAAGGTAAGGCGCTTCAACCAAAACCTGTTTTGTGGGCATGCATATAATAAAACCTTAGTTCAGGTTATCCAAGCGCGGCGTGTGAACGGACAATTTCTCTGGAAGTGTGAACAAGAAGTACATTACAAGTGGAACATGAATATACTCAGTTTGAATTAGAACACTATCAGCACCCAAACACATTCGTAGACGTTAGATATGTACCCTGCAACACGAAAGATCTTTTTACTTTCTCCACCCTATACGTAGATATGGAGAAAGTATTGTTTTCGTAAAAATGTTCGAATTTGAATTTTCAGTTGAATTATCTGTTTTGGTGCTCCCAGAACCCCAAAAAATGGTTTAGTGTAATTATCTGTGTTGGTGCTCCCTGAACCCAAAAATATTTTTAGTGGAATTTTTTGTTTTGGTGCTCCCTGAACCCAAAAAAGTGTTTTTAGAGTGGTGTCTGTCTGTCAGTCTGTCTGTATGTATACACGACCAGAGAGAACACTATTGGTCCGATTTTCATGAAATTTGGTATGTAGGTACTAAACCCTATATCTCCAGGCGTTTTTTCATTTTTAGGAATTTTTAATTTTTAAGGTTAATTTACCCCTAAAAACCCATAAAAAACGACAAAAATGCAAATTTCTCAAAAACGGCTCTAACGGTTTTGATCAAATTCTCAGTATTTATAGTGCTTAAGATGCCAAACAAAATGACACCACCCGCTTTTGTCAAAACTTCGGCGTTTTATAATTATGGGGATATGTTTAAAAATAAACAAGTGTGTTGTCAATCTAGCATCGCGGCAACGGCCGCACGGGGTAGCACCACGGTAGCGAGCACGGCCATTAATTCAAAGGTCGCGCGATCATATCCCGCCTGGGACAATAATTTTTTTATACGATTGACGTAGGTAGAATATTATTTTTTTGTTTTGTTTTAAAAAGTAGTAAATAAAATGATTAAAAACAATATTATTTTGACTACAGTAAGTTGGGAGAAAGTTTGTGTCAGTTAACTGATACCGTTTATTTTGTTTTTCAAATAAACGTTCTGTAAATATGATCTGCCAGTACTGTGCATTTTAACACGTTCACTGCTAAGGACGCACATGTGAGCTTGACACTGAACACTATGAGAAGCGGCCGACGCACAGTGCATTGCACGCCAAACCCCGTATTGGGAGTATTTTCAATACACATACATTGCGTGCTTCGCACGCCAATCCCCATATTTTGGGTGTTTTCAATACACAGTACATTGCGTGCTTCGCACGCCAACCTCCGTATTGGGGATATTTTCAATACACAATGCATTGCGTGCTTAGCACGCCATCCCGTGTATTGGAAGTATTTTCAATACACAATGCATTGCGTGCTTCGCACGCCAACCGCCGTATTGGGGATATTTTCATACTCAATGCATTGCATGCTTCGCACGTCAACCCGCGTATTGGGAATATTTTTAATACACAATCCATTTCGTGCTTCGCACGCCAACCGCCGTATTGGGAATATTTTCAATACACAATGCATTACGTGTTTCGCACGCTAACCCCGGTATTGGGAGAATTTTCAATCACAGAGCATTGCGTGATTCGCACGCCAACCCGCGTATTGTTAGAATTTTCAATACACAATGCATTGCGTGCTTCGCACGTCAACCCCCGTGTTGGGAGTGTTTTCAATATACAATGCATTGCGTGCTTCGCACGCCAACCCGCGTATTGGGAGAATTTTCAATACACAATGCATTGCGTGCTTCGCAAACCAACCCCCATATTGGGAGAATTATCAATACACAGAGCATTGCGTGCTTCGCACGACAATTTTATACCTGTGTGCGTCCGCTTTAAAGTATTAGTGATTATTACGTAGAAAGGTTCAAAAATAAAAAAGTAAGTTCTACTCATTTAGGTTATATATATAAAAAATAAAAGGTCAGCTCCTAGCATAGGAAGTACGAAATTTGCGTAGCTCAGTGAACGTACCGTTCTTCTTAAAACAGAAGCACTAGAAAAACTTCAGAATTGAAAATGAACTGCCGAGTTTGACTGACTTCATTGAAAATTCTTAATTGATTCGTAGAAGAAGGTAAAGTTGTTATTTATTCAATTATATCTGCGCAAACTTCCAGTTCTGTTAGATAAATAAAGATTCAATTTAATTGCTCCTTTTTGAAGTTCACCTACTTGGGAACTTTGCCTTCTTCAAACGACTGTGTAAATAGCAGTGCTATTGGATTGGGTAGGTAAATGTTAACCTAATATTATGTAAGTGGTAAACACAAGGCCATTTAAATAATTAAAGAGTTCAATTAATTAATTTGTTATCAGTCTTGCTTGTAAATTAAATCGCAATTCGTTTTGATATTTATGAAATCGTAAACTCTATGAAAAATGCGCTACATATACAGGGGCATAACCAGAAAAGTTACAGATTTTAGGAGGCGATTATACTGCTAAAAACAAGAAAAAAAGGCTAAAAAATATAGGTCCGGGAATGCTTAGTTTTTGAGTTATACACCGTTTTGTTTTGAAGTGAAAACTTCTATAGCCGCACCACGTCCAAAACATTTTGCGGGCGGCGAATCGGATTTTACCGTCACGCTCTACTATATATAGGCTTATTACACATGAGTATATGGCAGAGTATATAGTTTAATTGGTAATACCTTTGAAATGGACATTGTGCTTTCTCATTCCGGAAACTGTGTTAAAATAGTTCAATTGGTAATACCTCTGAA
>JAGFPH010000198.1:454264-464908 GCA_018207615.1 Philaenus spumarius | reverse complement strand
ATGGACATTGTGTTTCTCTATTCCGGAAACTGTGTTGAAATAGTTTACTTGGTAATACCTCTGAAATGGACGTTGTGCTTCCTCATTTCGTAAGTTGTATTAAAACAGTTTACTTGGTAATACCTCTGAAATGGACAGTGTGCTTCCTCATTTCGTAAGTTGTGTTATTTTTATCTTGTCACATTTAAAATTGAAATCTAAAACATTTAAAACAACATAAACAAGATTGTCTACATTCGTGACAGTTTTTACTTCTGTCTGGCAGTCCCACGATTGCTTTTTTTTTATATTAAACACTAGCTCAAAAGATAACCGATTTATAGGCAAAAATAAAAACTGAAAACATTATTTCTTTCTGTATTGTTATTGTTGTTTGTTATTATAGGACACACCAAGAAATTATATTTTTAGACAATAACTCGGTTATCTTTTGAGCTACGGGAAAAATAAAAGACCGTTTTGTTTGTTGTTAAAAATTTAGCTTTTTTTGTTTCCTAAATTGTTTTTTGTATAGTTAGTGGTTTGAGAGATATCTGATATTAAACATTTGAAATTGCCGCCATTTTTAAAATATTGAAAAGAACTTTCTTGATTTTTATACAAGGTTACGTAACAAATATGTACAGAAAATTTGAGGTCAATATCTTTTATATATCCAAATATATTAAGTGTTCAGTAAATAAAAAATGATGGATAATTCGAAAACTAAGCATTTCCGGACCAATGTTTGTTATACTTTTTTCTTATTTCACTTTCTCACTATACTATAGTAAAAATCGATGTTGAGATTTTTGTGGAAATATCCGTTTTGGGACCCCCTGAGTCAAAAAAAGTGATTTTTACAAAATATCTGCCTGTATACAAAGCTAGAGGAAAAACTATTTAATCGATTTCAAACAAATTTGCAAAAAACGTGTCAATTAGGTCTGTATAGGATGCACGAAAAGAGATTTTGCAAATTTTTGAAAAACATCCCCCTTTTCGGCCAAAAAAACCGCCACAAAATCAGTTATTATTTTTTTAAATAAAAAATGGCTCTAACGATTTTGATAAAATTTGTCTTATTTGTAGCCCTTAATGTACCCTACCATATGCAAAAAACAGCATCTTTCTAAAAATTCTCGTTTAGCTAACAATAATAATAATTATTATTATTTATTAGTTACTCTCCTACTTTAATGTATCCCCTCTTCTACTATAATACAATTATGAAGTCACAGTGAATGTGTTTAATAATTTAAATATGTTTGTGAGAAAGTATGTGCGCCAGTTCCTGGTACCGTTTATTCAGTATAGTAGAATCGCCTTCTAAAATCTGTACCTTTCCTCGTGAGATATTGGTTACTGGTCATTAAACTAACTTATCGTAATTCTAGATACACTTTTTTATAATTATTACATTCAAGCAATAGCTAAATCAAATATTTAAGCAAAGAAATTATCTGTTTTGATCTGATAATCGTAACAAAGCCGAAGGTGAAATTAAACTAAATACGGAAGCTCATAATTTGGTAAGGTAAAGAGTTGGTAGTAAGATCAGCTGTGTGTTGGGCCTACTAACAACTAAATGATGGTAGATTAAAGAACTTGTATTTTACCTGGTGGACATTTGCATTCGGTGGTAACATCCCTCGTGAACCTTGAACGCGTCTCGAGCGGCGGCGGCTGCAGCAAAAGACGTCTGTTGTCGAGCAGCAGGCGTCTGTTGTCGCTGTCCACCTGTCTTCTGATCCTCTTCTCCATCAGACTGATCGGCTGCTGGCTCTGGAACACGGCGAACCGCGACTCGAGCCGCGAAAGCCGAGATTCCAGGACGGACTCCCGGTAACAGAAATAACCTGTAGCCGAGAGGCTGATCACACAAAGGCAACATAACAAAACACTCGGGTATCCGTCCCGCTTCTTTGCACTGTTCCCGTCCGACATCTTGGTTCTACCCTTCGTCGCAGGAATGTCAAGCTCTATTATGTTTCAACACCCTTCGCATAAAAACTGGATTCTTACATACGCGGGCTTGTAATTAACTTGGTTTATGAAAATCTTCAGCAGCTGTGGCTTTGAACACACGGATTGGTTACGCTCGCAACAATAAATTTTGAAGTTACTATCTTACAAAAATATAATGTTAAGTTTGTCTGGACAATTTTATTGGAAACTAACACTTTATTTCAAATATTGTGTTTTATTAGATTTGGGAAAATATTTTAAATTAATTTAAAAAAAAAAACAAGAATAATTAAAACAATACGTTGAACCACGTTACCTTACGTTCAGAAGTTGTTACAACGCTATAGGCCTAACAAGAGTTTTGATAAATTTATATTCGGTAAAGTTATTTAGAACGGTATAGTAAAAAATTTTAAACAAAAAACATTAATTTAAATTAACACAAAACAAAGACAAAATTGAACACAGTTTGAAACTTATATTTGCTGTTTCAGCCTCGTCGCACACTTTTTGTTTAGAGTAATTTGGTTTCTTTTCGAAGTAACTTTTTTAATTAAATATTAAAACACCAAATCTTTAGGGCAGACCACAACACCACGTGTTAGCCACTAGGGGCACACCACGAAGGTTTCATTGTAGAACACGTCGTTTACGTACACTGCACTTATACAACACACAAACCAACTGTTCGGGAACCGGCACTCGACTGAACTGCGGATCGCTCTGCAAAGCCGAGCTTCCCCTCTTTGCCGCTCTCCTGCGCTTCTGCGCTTCATTACGTACTTTCATTATTTCATTCCGACTTTCTCCCCCGTCCCCGTTCCTCTGAACTTACAATTATTTATTTTCCGTGCTACAAACTAACTTTTTTTTATCTCCTCCGAGTGGAAAACAGATGATGGAAATTTTAGACTTGTCCCTTAACTGTAATAAACAAATATTAGAGAAGCGAGGGAGTTGAATTCGCGTCAAAAGTAAGCCAACAGCAAAGTAAAATAATAAACAATGTTTGTTGGAAAGTGTTTTCTATACGGATAAAATAAAACAACTTGGATAAAACTTTAGCTTGGAATTAATAAAATAACTTCAGAAGTGAAAAGACATTTTAAAAAAAGCAGTCGCGGGACTGCCGACCGAAGGGAAAACTGCAATAAATATAAATCGTTGGTCGTATTGGTTTAATCTGTGAAATTTGATTATTTTAACACTACCAAGTAAACTATTTTAACACAACTTACGAAATGAAGAAGCACAATGTCCATTGCAGAGGTATTACCAAGTAAACTATTTTAAGACAATTTACGAAATGAGGAAGCACAATGTCCATTTCAGAGGTATTACCAAGTAAACTATTTTAAGACAATTTACGAAATGAGGCAGCACAATGTCTATTTCAGAGGTATTACCAAGTAAACTATTTTAAGACAATTTACGAAATTAGGAAGCACATTGTCTATTTCAGAAGTATTACCAAGTAAACTATTTCAACGCAACTTACGAAATGAGGAAGAACAATGCCCATTTCAGAGGTATTACCAAGGAAACAATTTTAAAATAACCTACGAAATTAGGAAGCGCAATGTCCATTTCATAGGTATTACCAAGTAAACTATTTTAACACAACTTACGAAATGAGGAAACACAATATCCATTTCAGAGTTACTACCAAGTAAACTATTTTAACACAACTTACGAAATGAGGAAGCGCAATGTCTATTTCAGAGGTATTACCAAGTAAACTATTTTAACACAAATTACGAAATGAGGAAGCACAATGTCCATTTCAGACGTATGATCAAGTAAACTATTTTAAAACAACTTACGAAAAGAGGAAGCATTTCAGAGATATTACCATGTTAACTATTTTAAAACAAGTTACAACTTACAAAATGAGGAAGCACAATGTCCATTTCAGACATATTACCAAGTAAACTATTTTAAAACAACTTACGAAAAGAAGAAGCATTTCACAGGTATTACCATGTTAACTATTTTAACACAACTTACAACAACTTACAAAATGAGGAAGCATAATGTGCAATTCAGAGGTATTACCAAGTAAACTATATACTCTGCTATATAGACGTGTGTACTATACAGACTAGTAGAGCGTGACGGTAAAATCCCATCACCGCCCACAAAATTGTTTGGACGCGGTGCGCCTATTTTATACACTTCAAAAACCAAAGGTTTGATGTAACAGCTGATCGTAAAAGAAGAAGAAATCGATGAAATAAAATATTCAATGTTAAGTTCAAAGGGTTAAACTCAATAGCTGTATCGATTTAGTCACGTTACGCTACCGATGAAATGGACATTTGCTTCCTCATTTTGTAAGTTGTATTAAAATAGTTTACTAGGTAAAACCTCTGAAATTAACATTGAACTTCCTAATTTTGTAAGTAATGTTACATTAGTTTACTTGTTGATGCCTCTGAAATGGACATAACGATTTCGCTTCTTTTTTTAAATGTTTAAACTTGCTAAGTTGGTTGCTATGGTAATGCATGTAAATTCGCTAAGGCACGTTTTTCGACTGGAAGTAAGTATTTGTAGAGGTTTTTCCTACGAGAGTGAATTTGGTTTTGAGTTTTTCTACAAATATAAATGTAGGATGTTATTCTGCGCATTTTGTTTTTTACGCGACCTTATAGCTCGCTTAGTTCCCCCAAAATCGATCAAAACGTAAAATACCATAGAAGTACCCGGTTCAAAGCCATGTGGTTGATTCTACCGTGGGGTTGGTGTGCGAAGCACGCAATGCATTGTGTGTTGAAGATACTCCCAATACGGAGGTTGGCGTGCGAAGCACGCAATGTTTTGTGCATTGAAGATACTCCCATACGCGGAATAACGTTCGAAACATTTTGCAGCTATTCAGCACCGTCGTGAATAGACCTATTGTTGAAACCCTAAAACATAGGCCTATAAACTTAATTTTGGAAATTTGCTCAACTCACGTGGTCGAATTATTTACAATGTTTAAATGGTTTTCGCATGTAACAGACACGTTTCTAATGTATCTTGTTGAAGTATATAACAATATACGTATGAGAGAGAAAACAATATAAAAGCATCGGAGCGCAATAGCTACCTTGTAGAGGTATCATGCAGACGAATACGAATACAAATTGAAAGTTTCGAAATTAAACATAGAGTGAGCGGTAACCCAATTTTTAAGTAGGAAATTACAACGATTGTGTTTACCTCTGATTAGCTAAAATCACCGCTGAATTGCATGTTTTAATCTAATTACCCTATTTTGCCTACACAAATCACGTGGTAGGCCTAAGTTAATTTACACGAACTATAATCAATTACTAGTGATGTATGCATATCGATTTCCGCATCAACTCCTATAAAAGCGGGTGTACGTCCGTACCTACGTGAGTAACAATATAATATAACAGCTGATTCCGCCAATCATCTGTAATGCTTAGACAAAACCTAGCGTAGATTTGCTTTTGGTTATGTTTACAACTTCAATCAATAATTTAATTTCTTATAAAGTTTTTTTTAAATATGAGTTATACAACTAGTGTAGGCTATAACGTTATAATATTTGTTATAAGGATATAAAATTAATATAAACACAACTTTTTATCATCAATACTAGTAAGTCGACGTGAAAAATCACAGGCAGATTAATTAGATACACATCAGAAATAAATAGTTAAAATAAATACAATTTAACAAGAACAGACTTTATCTAGGCTACTTAAGCTGAAGGGGATTTTTAACTAGGCAAATGTGTACAATATATTTTATAAGGATTATAAAATTGTAGGCCTATTTGTTAAAATTTTGTATTGTAAAATCAAATGATTTAGAAGTAATTAATATTATAATGAAGAAATTAATCAACGAATATAAGTAATTCTTCGAATATATTATATGAGGACGTACGAATGTTTCCGAAGTTAAACGAATGGGTTCTCTTCTTTAAACTTGTAAACATGAATATTGATATATATTGTTAATAAAATAGTGTATTTATATTCATTTTATAACCTCAAAGCAAATCTTATGACGTATTATTACCTATATTCGTTCTTTAACTCACATTTAAAAAAAATCAACTTCGCAAGAGGTATATTGATTAAAGTTGTAAACATAACCCCAACTGCGAATCTAGAAATAATTTAAAATGGGGATTGTCAGTTTGTAATAATATTTGATGTATGGATATTTCTTTATTAGATTAAATAACAAGAAAAATCTTTATCAAACTTCGAAATCTTTTGGAAACGCTCGACATTTCTCTACTTTAATATTATATTTCAACAAAACATATTATTATGGTAATACTTAGAAAACAAAATATCCTCTTTTCTCCTACGTAGTTTGTAAACAAGATGCTGCATAATCCTGCTGACTGGAGGTTGAATATATACCATGTGACAATTTTAATTCTGATGGTAATTGTTATTACCAAATCAAGGTCTATTTACACATGTCCGTGACGTATCAGTGCCGTCACAGTTCAGTATGAGTGCTATCCGTGTTTCCTCATTCCCACATATATGATAACACAGATTTTAACAGTGACGTGTTACTTCGGTGTTCGGTACCAGTAGGCCTATATTTGTAAATTAACAGAAGTTTAAGTTTTTTTAATTATATTGTATTAAAATGTAAATAATTTTGACCAATTGCCCAAGCTATAGTCCGTTTACAGTTTAGTTGATAGCACGGACCTTATGGCGGCTTGCCGCTCTACTTCCTGATTTAATACATTGGCTCCTATTCCCTACCACATTGAATTAATTCAAGATCCAAATTTCTTCATTTCAGTAAAGTACCTCATGTTTAAATAAGCCCTATTATGAAGTATAAACTACAATAAAACTAACAAAACATTAGTTTAACTAGGGGAGACCCCTGCGTGCTCCGCACGCCAACCCCCGGTGCGACCTACTAAAAACATATGTTATGTTTTATTTATAATAAAAGTGTAGGATTAATAATAACCTCAAAACTAAGATGGTAAATAATGTTAAATGTTCAAATTAAATTATTTCTTATATTTTATAACAGCAGTAATAATAAAGGTTAAAAGAACCAGTAAGGCTCAGGTCTACACTTAATCAAAAACCTAACAAAAAAGTTATAAATAATAACCTCAAAACTAAGATGGTAAATAATGTTAAATGTTCAAAACAAATTAGTTCGTAAATTTTATAGTTTGAATAAATAATTCATTTCCTCCCTTATAAAAATCAATATTTACTTCCACAAAGCAGCTGTATTAGTTAGTTTCTTATTATAAACAGCTGTTTTGTATTAAAATGTTTTTATAACCTTCTGAATACTGTAATCATCGTTATTTACATCCACGAAATCAGCTGAATTAGTTTGTTTCTTATTATAAACAGCTGTTTTGTATAGAAATGGTTTTTAAATATTTTCTATGTTAATCTTATGGGGAAAACCCGACCTTTGAGATTAGCTCACTCCATTAAGGATAAGAATTTTTGACATCTAAAACCTTATTGCAAAACTACGAAATGAGACGAATTTTTTGAAACCTCAAACATTAAAATTGGTCCAGAAGTAAGGGAGGAGTTGTGTTTACAAAAAACGGCTTCACGTATTATATATAAAGATTCTAATGTGTATTGTTGTATTGCTCTGCTATTTCAATTTTAACAAATTGTTAAAATTGTTTTCTGACAGGAAATATATTCTCCCAAATAAAATAGTATACTCTCCAAATAATTACTACAGTTAGTATCTTACTATACATCAGAATTTAGGTTATGATAGATAGTACAGCACCAATTATGCTCTGACGTTTTCTGTAAACTAAAGTTAGTGCTTATTTTTCTCAATCCTTAATACATTTTGATAATAAGTTTTGAATTTAAAGATTTCCCCTTAAGTTTGTATATAGTTATTCAATTATTGCTGTACAATATTCAATCATTTACTTTCCTAAAAAAAAAAAAACAGCTCTTCCATCAAAATAAATACAAACAAAACAACTATTTTTTCACTTTGTATTAATGTTCCACATTAATACAAATTATTCGTGAAAATATAAATATCAATCAAAAACCATATCACGGGAAACATATTCCTAATAACTAGTTTAAATGAATTTTCAGAGGTTGATGTTTTCATGCGGGCTACTAGCGTAAGATCTCCGTTTCAATAGCATAGACAATGCCTGCCCATGATATCAAATAAACTGTAAACGGACAATAGTGATAGTTTAAAAATAATATACTTTACGTTTTTAAGATAATTTTCAGGCTTTCAAGATTAAAGTAAATAAAAAGGACCGAACCGGGCAATCATATCGGATGAGGGATAATAGTTGAGTTATGCGTAATAATTGGTTTGTTTAACCCAGCAACCTATACCAACACAGTAAATACAACAATATTGTAGGGTATGTTATTGTACGGTTGAGTAACCTATATAATGCGTCTGAAGATGGGATAAAAGTCCCGAAACGCGTAACAAATACAAAACACAGAGGTCAGACGGATTCAAAGTAAGAAACTTTATTTTAAATTTTGTATGTACATTTGCTGTTATTATCTTTAACTTAGCTATTATCCTTCAACCGATTGCTTTGGCAGTTGAATCGTCCGATGGGAAATCAAAAGTGCTACAAATAAGGTGTCTTGATATTTTTAGTTCAAACGTACGGGTTTTGAGTAATTTAGGTTTGAAATTTTTAATCATCCGCCATTTTGAAACGCGTTATTGCATATAATCGCTTATTAGCGAATTTTCATAGGAAAAATGAGATATTGCAGTGGCCCTTATGGTGAGACCCAAGGTCGGGAGTAGCAAATGAGCACCGATCATGGTACCCAGAACACGTTTTGGGGTGTCATTAAAATTCATATACAGTATATATATGTATATATGTGTTCGCACTCTAGCGGCCGCATTTTAAGTCCGATTTGGTTCAAATTTGGTACACATGTTGGTTGTCTATGTCGCTCGGACGAGTACGTTAGCCAAAAAAATCCAACAACCGGAAGTACGTTTTTTGACCGGAAGTAACTTTTGTTTAGATGTTTCCTACGAGAATGAATTTTTGTTTGACTTTTTTCTACAAATATAAACGTAGGATGTTATTCTGCACATTTTGCTTTTTTACGCGACCTTATAGCACGCTTGGTTCCCCCAAAATCGATCAAAATGTAAAATACCATAGAAGTACCCGGTTCGAAGCCATGAGGTGGATCCCACCGTGGGGTTGGCGTGCGAAGCACGCAATGCTTTGTGTATTGAAGATATGCTGAATGGCGTGCGAACCATTTTGCAGCTATTGAGCACCGTCGTGAATAGACCTATTTCCGAAATTGTTGGTTGAAACTCTAAACCATAGGTATATAAACTTAACTTTTGAAATTTGCTGAACTCACGTCAGCGGTTCAGCTGCGTGGTCGAATTATTTTTCTTGAGATAGATCATTATTAGGTTAAACTTCGTGCCAGACATTTCTCCAACTGTGAATTATTTTGTAAAAAAAATATAATAGCGAAATCTGGAAAACAAAGCGTTTTCGGGCCTATGTTTTTATGAACTTTTTATGTTATTTTTAGCTATAGAATGAGCTACGGAGACATTGCCGTATAGTTCTGAATCACCCTGTATATTCTCAGTTTTTATTTTGCAATGTTTTTGCCCTGACATTTTTATTTTATAACGTTTATTTATAAAGTCAGTTGCCCATATAATAGTCCAACCTCATATTTTTCCTTTAGTGTTCTCTTTTTCTTATTTACTAAAACACTGTTAGTTTGTGTCCACGTTATGGCTACCGGTTGTTGGCCTTATACAAATATAATGTACTGTACTGTTTATTACAATTATATACCTGGATACTAGAAACACGAATTTATTAAAGTTGTACATCATCACGTTCTACTCGCACTGCTAGAGTTTGTATTCATTTTGAATTCATGACACTCGAAGTTTTTACTTAACTTTTAATTCGTTTTAAGTAAACTCCATTTAGGTTCTTCAATTGAACAACAGAACAAGTTAAGAGAGTAGCAGACTACACATGTTAAAAGTTTAAACTCAGGTCGTTAAAGGACTGTAGGCGGTCTGTTTGTTAAATTAATAGCGACAGTTCTTTGTGAACTTCTATCGACTGCCCCAGTGGTCCCCATAAATTACTCCGATTCCTCGTTCCCGACGGAAAGAAAATAAGAATTCCGATCGTTCGGTGTCTGCCACGGGAGAAAATACACCGTGCAGGCGCTTCGACAAATTGTACACAATTTATTCGAATATTATTTTAAATGTTGATACTGGAATCGTTAATTCAATCGTTTGTGAAAAGTTAGTGTTCTAAATTTATAAAACATGTTTTACTATGAACTCTCACTCGTCATTGTATGCAGTCCTCAAGCTGCATGTAGACTAGCTGACCCGTACGGCGTTGTCCGTGGTGGTTGGTATTTTCAGTCTTTTTAACGTAATTGTATTCTTTTTAAGTGTTCAGTCAATGAGTGTTATTTGGCTTTTATATATATAGATCTTTTAAAAGCACTATTGTCATAATAATAAAAGATCTGAAATTATGATTTTAGTAACTTTGATCCCCCAAACCCCTCCTAAAATTTCGAAATTTTTCATACCCTTTCTTAGTGAGTACCTATGGCCCTAGAGGAAGCTACAAACCAAATTTCATTTCAATCCGTTCGGTAGTTTTTGAGAAATCGTGAT
>JAGFPH010000198.1:439727-451915 GCA_018207615.1 Philaenus spumarius | reverse complement strand
TACGAGTTTGCACTACGACATTTCGTCCTCTGATTATGGACCGCTTTACGAGTTTGCACTACGACATTTCGTCCTCTGATTACGGACCGCTTTGCGAGTTTGTAACTCGACCACGCGTCGTCATATAATGGAGTGCTTCGCTTCGCTCGCAGTGGGCGGATTGAATCAGGAGTCTGCTCCCACGGGGAAATCCCCCACGTTTCTCGGAAGCGTTAACTTTTATGGTATTTTACGTTCCATCGATTTTGGGGGAACCATAGCGGCTGCTATACAAGATCGTGTGAAAAACAAAATGTGCAGAATAATATCCTATTTCTATATCCTGTAATTTCATATGTGACAAATTTGTAGTTTTGTGACTTAGTTCCTCTGTATTATGGCTATACAAAATTAACAAAACCCGTGTTTGTTGATTTAAAAAAGTTATTTGTTTGTCTAAACAATGCTTCATTAGTGCTGAGAGCGTTTTCATTGCCTCAAAACGTTTCCATTCAAAAATATCTTCCACTCAGATAGGGTGATTTAAAATGTTATACCCCTCTAACTTCTAAACGATTAGTCGTATCAAAAAAAAACTCGCCTCGCTCGTCAAACAGATTACCACTTATGAAACAAAGTTGTCAGTCATGGGAAGTTTAACAATTTCATTTTATTATAAAGGCACTGTTACCCTTCAGTTCCCCCATTAGACGTAACTATTTAAATTGTGTGTGTTATCATTTATTTTATTTCCTATAAAACACTTAAAATTAATAAGTGCTAAATTTTCAGTTCTCCAGTTTTAAGGAAAGTATAACAGCCAACAATTTTTATAGGGGTTGTTATCACTTTTTCACCCCTTAGCAGCTCGCGACATTATGCAAATGTAGTTATTTTTTCTATGTATCATGTAAGAAATAAATAAACAAAATTTCAGCAAGGAAAAAGTACAATTCATATTTATTGTTTTAGCGGTTGTTTTAACCCTTAAATCAAAATGAATTCTAGCTTATGTTACGCAGGGATAGTGTAGCTTTTTATTAGTAAAACTATTTTTTCAATCGGTTCAGTAGTTCCAGAGATTACTCCCTACATACAAACAAATAAACAAATTTTACCTCTTTATAATATTTGTATAGATTAGTACAGACTTGCAATCTCCTCTTGTCGTTCTTAGATACGTACAACAGTTATTTAGCAAGTAAAAACTTTGAGATATACAGAACCCTCGCCAAGAGGGTTGTACTCGAACGTCACCTGTTAATTGGTTCACTATCCAAGATATTCGTTAATATAGCTCAAATTTATTCGGTAGCGTTTTCACAGTGAATTTATGTTCTTCTGAATTAAGTGAAATGTTTAATAGCCTATACAAATTATAGTTTTTTTTTCAGTGTTAACTAGTAGGCCTGAAATAAGTCTTACGGTGCATGGAAACGTAGTTTTTCTTTCGGAAGGTTAACATTTTATTCAGGGTTGGATAACTGGGGAAACATTGAATAAATGTGAACTTTCGGAACAGTTTATAACAGCTAAATGGTGTGAACGAGGTTAGAATGTGCAGCTGTATGTTGCAGCGCAGCGCAATTTATAGTCTGCCACTTATCTTGCTGCACTAACTTGTGCTAACATTTTATAAGTGTTTATGTTTTTTTTAGAAGTATAATGTATACTTTTTTTTAACAAAACATTTTCGAAAATTATAACCAAAGGAATTAATTAAAAATACGGCGTTGTTATTAAATGCATTTCTTAATATATTGTTACTAGTAAGCCCCTGTGAAAAATCACAGGCAGATTAATTAGATACACATCAGAAATGCATAATTAAAAAATATAGTTAAAAAACAGACTATGTTGTTGTGGATTTACCTCGGTAAATGTGTACAATTAAAAGGATTTTAAAACTGTACGCCTATTTGTTAGAATTTTGTATTTATATACATGATTATATATCCAAAGAGAGATAAAACTAATATCTTTTAATTGTTTTTTATTTCATATTGATAGATGAAATGATTTAGAAGTTATTAATATTATAGTGAATAAATTAGTAATCGAATATGTTTACATTATATCTTATACGAAGATGTAAGAATGTTACCGAAGTTAAACGAATAGGTATTTCTTCTTTAAATTTGTATAAACGAATATATTGATGATAAAAGGTTGTATTTATATTCAGTGTATAACCTCAACGCAAATCTTATAACGTATTATACCATGCATTAGTTCTATAACTCATATTTAAAAAAATCAACTGACGAAGTTACATTACCCCAAAGTATAATCTACGCTGGTTTTTGTTTAAGTGGGTGAAATCAGCTTTTATGTTATATGTTACTCACGTACGTACCAATGCAATTCGGACGTACACTCGCTTTTATAGGAGTTGATTCAATCGAATAAATTTAATCTACTATCTCTCTTTACGTAAATGTGAAACCAATATAACTTTTTTAATATAAACAATGTTTCAATATAAATAAATACCGTAACAATTAAATACGAAAGTTAAATACAGAATGAACTACTAAGTCACCTGCTGCCTTTTAATGGAAACAAACACGCAAGTTATTCTGTCTAAGTTAGACGAAAAATTCTTGGGGTTAAATCTAGATTCAAATTTGAATTGGAAAGTTCATGTCAAAATAAAAAGAATAAACGGTACCAGGAACTGGCACATACTTTCTCACAAACATATTTAAATTATTAAACAGATTCACTGTGACTTCATAATTGTAGGGTGGGGTAGGAGAGGTGATATTTTATTAAAGTAAAACTAATAAATAAAGATTAACTAATAAATATTATTATTATTATCTAGAAAGAAAACTATTCGATTGATTTCGAACAAATTTGCACCAAACACGTCAATTAGGCCTGTATAGATGCACGAAAAAAGGTTTTGAAAAACAACCCCATTTGTGGTAAAAAAAAACCAAAAATCAGTTAATATTATTATTATTAGCTAAACGAGAATTTTTATAAAGATGCGGTTTTTTTCATATGGTAGGGTACATTAAAGGCTACAAATAAGCCCAATTTTATCAAAACCGTTAGAGCCGTTTTTTTATAAAACAATAATAACAGATTTTTGGGTTTTTTTGCCAAAAAGGTGGTTGTTTTTCAAATATTTTCAAAACCGTTTTTCGTGCATCTGTACAGGCCTACTTGACATGTCTGGTGTAAATTGTTTTGAAATCGATCGAATAGTTTTTGCTTTAGCTTTGTATACATACAGGCAGACATTTTGTAAAAACCACTTTTTTTGGACTCAGATGGTCCTAAAACGGATATTTCCACAAAAATCTCAACATCGATTTCTTTTGCGATTACTATACTTTCTCTATACTATAGTATAGTGAGAAAGTAAAAGAACTAAACTAGACATTTTGTAAAAACCACTTTTCTGGACTCAGGTGGTCCCAAAACGGATATTTCCACAAAAATCTCAACATCAATTTTTTTGCGATCACTATACTTTCTCTATAATATAGTATAGTGAGAAAGTAAAAGAACTAAACTTGAAATATAGAAGAATGTATCGGCTTTAGGCAAAGTGGTATCAAACAAACTGATTTTATATAAACAGGGGTTAAAGCCAGTATTTACGTATAGGTTGAACAAGGAAGACCAATGTTAAAGTGATTCAGACATTTCATAATAGTACTCAGCGTCATCGTTGACGTACTGTGGTAACGATCACTTAAAGACCATAAGACATCATGGATATGGGCACCGAAGTCATAAGATCTGCAGCACGTAAGCATTACCATAGGCTTCAAAATCATATTAATTACGATGTCCTCGAGATGCTTCAGAGCCGAGACATGGTGCGGAGATTAAAAAGGATAAAACCGCTGGACTTGGTGTAGTGATATGATTGTAGTGTTGCCGCGTGAATAGTGAGTGTTAATGTGTCGAATTCATTCATTTTAGTGACTTTTAACGTCTAACGAGAATTATATATGCAAAATAAACTACTAGATAAGATTGTATCTTAGTTTTAGTAAATAAATAATTTTTTTATTGAAGAAGTAATGCATTAAGCACCATCAGGAGACAATTGTGTAGGACTCCCGGTTCATCCGGTTAACCCACTAAACCGCTTTTATCTGAAGGCGTTGTCACATGCGGAACTGCCTTTCGGTTAGAACCATCGCACACGACAGCAATGCTTTCCATGGCCATTGTCGGCTTTCAACAGTTCCTTATGTCTTCCTTATCTATCAGTTGTTAGTATTGTGAGTGAGGTCTTCATGATTTGTATTCATTACTTTATTTATGAAGTTCTCCATGTTTCCTGTGACTTTAGCATATGGCCTATCATATTATTTTTCGTAGTTTCTTTTTTATTTTCTAATTTTATTTTTCCAACATCCTGGTCCGGCATTACTTTTGCATTGCATCAGACCAGGACTTATCGATCTTTAATCTACGCATGTTTCTTCCTTCTTGCTTAGCAGAACTTCCCTTACATACTGTGATATAACTCTCCAGCCCAACTTATCGTACACCAAGCGTGAAATGTTCCCAGGTGTTATTTTCCCAATACCTTTCTCCAGTCTGTAGCCTGCTAGGGCCCACCGTGTGCATTCAAAAAAGGAATGAGCCGCGTCAGCCCCACACATTCTGGTGTTCTTGCTTTCCTATTTTACACAGATAGCTTCCGAAAAAAACCGTGTCCTGGAATTGTGTAAGTAAAAGTCCACTTCTCCGTGATTTCTCTGCAGCAAAGGTCCTGAATGAGACAATCCGCTTATCTCCCTACAAGGTCCTCATCTAATCCATATAGACTTGGAATCAGATCTTCGTTCCTGCGATGCTAATTTCCATCTAGCTATTGGGCTCCTGTCGTAGGTTTGCTTTTTTCTAAGGGAAGCAAATCCACAGGTATTACTCCGGTGATCACCAAAACCGCGGCTTCAGACACTGTGGACATATATTTTTTGTGTTACGTTCAAATAATTGTCGAAGTATTTTAATAATGGAAGAAATTTTATTTATTCCATTTATTAATATCGATTTTGAATATTATGGTATATTTTAGAGTAGAATTTAGAATACCTAGGAATCCAGCTTCAATTAGAAAAGGATTGATAATTTTGTTGAATAAGATAGCAAAGACTTTTCAGTTCATTTAAGTATAAAAATTTCACTGATACAAAAGTGTTCAGTGAAATAAAAGAATTAATTTAACACCGTACACGTTGAAATTACGATCTTCGTACCGAAGAAATTTATACAATTTTGAAAGGGTTTGTTGCGGACGGTGGCGTCACTACAGTGCCGAGGAAAAATTAATCTCCACAGCGCCGAGTCTCCACAGCACCGAGGCCATAAATTATCAAAGGGTCTGCTCAGTGATGCAGAAGTGACGAGGGTTAATATCTTCTCTTTTAAAATGAATCCATAATGGTTTTATTGCAGTCATGGTACGCCTCGAACTTTAAAGTAACACAATGGATTTATGTACTTTTTATGTAATTTTATCTCGTACTTTTGAGATGCTCGCAGTTAATCTTGAATGACTATGTAGAACTACTTATATATTACTAGAACGATTTGGTTTAACATTACAAATTAAGTCCAGTTATATAAAAAGCTGCCTTCAGCTTTGTTGTTTTTTTAAATCGGTAAATATTTGTCATATTTTTATTAAACTAAAAATACAATGTTACTTTACAATTCGAGGAGTATTAGGTTAGGTTAGGTTAAGTTAGGTTAGGTATACTAGTAGAGAATTTCTAGCATGGACCGTGACCTCGAAATGCGCAGTAGACTCGGAGTTAATTCGAGTGGTGGGGGTCAGAGAAGTTCAGTCGATTACCAAGCTTTGAAAGTAACACTTCGGTCTGGAAGTAATAGAACACAAGGCTGTCGCGGCAAGAGTAATAACGTGGTGTCCCTTCCCCTCCAAGCAGACGGCGTCCCCACTTGCCTATATTCTTCCCTCCCGCCAACGCATCGTAGAGGTCTTGCTAAAATTGACGAGCTATAATGTCTGCAATGAAATGTATTCAAAATTTTCATCTTTCCTTGATTTGATTTGTAATGTTAATCCAAATCATTCTGCTAATATATGTGTGGTTCTACATAATCATTCAACATTAACTGCGAGCATCTCAAAAAGTACGAGATAAAATTACATAAAAAGTACATAAATTCATTGTGTTATTTTAGAATTCGAGGCGTATCACACCATTACTACGGTTCGTTGCTCTTGTGAATTCCAATTCGGCTGTCAAAACTGTCCGCTTATGCCAGGTAGCCCGCTCGGCGCTCTGGAGACGGATTCGTTGCAGGCGGGTGGCCATAAACCCTCCAGGTCAGTTTGGGCTGCATCAAGTTAGGGTAACACGATCTATAATAAAAATATGACGAACGATTTTAATTTGCATCAACTATTATGAATTAGTATTGCTCGACAAAACCGATATAGATTCTATAGTTTACAAATCATCAAATTCCAAAAACATCCGTTTATAACGATTTCACAATTTGTTTGAATTTAAAAAATGATTAGGCTAAGGGAAAATAACATTGATGAACATGATTTAATCGTGATTAATTGAACTATACTGAGCTAATGCATTTTGAAAATGTAGTAGAACCGCTGTTCCAGTTCCGATTTATAATTACCCGACAAAGGAAACACACGTGGTATAGATTTATATTATAAGGAAGTACATTTACATAGATACACGGGTGCGAGATTATAGATTGTGTATAAGTCTTGAATATTAAACTAAACCCGTATAAAAGACCTAATTTCACATACTGAAGATCACGTCCTGTATACATTCGGTAGTAATACACAGACACATTATACGTGATAGTTTATATAGGTCAAAGATAGATCCTTCCATTCCATTGGGAGAACTTTATAGATGTGAAGTATTAATGGAATACATTAAGCAAGGGAGAAAACAAACAAGTTAATAAAACAAAATAAGAACAGTGTGAGTTTAGTAAAAACAAAACAACTATACGCAAATTAATTTACCTTGATTATGATATAAACCGTAGTTTACTTAATAATGTAGATACATTAATTTCAAAGTAAAATAGCCTCATTTCATATTACTTTACAGAAAAACTGATATTATTCTTGACGTTTAATAGGTATTTTCCTCAGCTAAGTATTTCTGCAGCATTAATAGTTTAGAAAGAACAACTTATCATCCGGGGGCGGAAAAGTGTCAATATAAAAAGCATTGAGTTTAATTTGTCCTCCGCCTGTGTTGTCATTTGTAAGTAAGGCCAATTTTGCGACGTGATTCCCGCGACGGGGCCACGCGCTCAGCAGGAACCATTGAGTTAAATTGGCGTTTCTACACGAGCGGGATTCACGACGCGGCACTAGGCGGGAGCGCGGAAGCTGAAGGTCGTGTTGTAAAAAAAAAAATGCGCAGAATAATACGCTACATTTTTTACTTTAGATAAACCTTAAAAAAATGTCATTCTAGTACGAAAATACTACACAAAAAGTTACTTCCTGTCAAAAAAACGTGCTTCCGATTGTTGCATTTTTTCGGCTAACATGTCTACCACATTTGACTTAAAATGCGGCCGTTAGAGTGCGAACACTTTTAATGACACCCCAAAACGTGTTCTGGGAACCATGATCGGTGCTCATTTACTACTCTCGACCTAGTTATCACCATAAGAGTCAATGCAATAGCTCATATTTCCTATGGAACTTCGCCAATAAAGTTATTTTTGTATATCTTTTGTATACATCCATGATAAGCTTGATGGAAATGTATTTTATATACAGGGTGTCCCTAAGTGAAGTGCCAAAGTTCGGCGAATGGTTCTATGGGTCAAAATAAGAAAAAATGTCCACATACACACAGACCCGAAAACACTTCGTTTTCTAGATATCCGCCATTTTGTTTTTTGTACAAAATAACTCTTATCTAGAGAACGGTTTGACTGATTGAGTTCAAACCCGGCATGAAGTTTAACCTAATAATGATATACCTCAAGAAAATTAAGCGATTAAATCCAACCATGCGTTACAAGATGGCAGCTGTTTGAAAATTGTATACCTAAATTACTCAAAAAATGTACATTTTAACAATATCAAGACACCTTTTTTTGCAGCCCTTTTGATTCCCTTTCGGATGGTGTAACTGTCAAATTAATCGGATAAAGGATAACAGTTAAGTAATGTGTAATAATTGGTTTATTCAACCCGGCATCCTATAACAACATAGTAAACACAGCAATATTGTATGTACAATTGCTGTCATTATCTTGCTGCTGTCCGTTAGTCGCTTTGCCAGTCCCATATCTGGCAACAGCGCAAAAATTCTCACCCGCCTTATTTCGAGCTCCCGACTGTAGTATTGTCTGCTTAAGGGTCGGCTCTAGCTGTCGGCTATGTTGGCTGACACTCCATAAGACCAATGTTAAATTAAAATCCAAATTTTTCCTTTATTTTTGATCGGAAAATTATAAACGATATGTAATTTTAAAGCTATGGTCAATATGCATGCAAATGGCTTTTTAAAAATTAAGAAAAATATTTTGTTTAATATTTATTAACAATTTAAAACATTGATTTTTCATATTGTTTTATGTTGTCACTATTAATTATAGCGAAAAACTACCAAGCCATTCGCCTGAAGAATTTCGTCCCCAAAGGTTTGGTATTTTTTTTAAAACGCTATTTGAACAATTGCGGGTTTTAAATGGATTTAGGCTGAGCAATGTCCGTGTAACCTACCGTCGCTATAGGGTGAGTTTAAATATTTTTTACGTTGTAACTATTAATTATAGCGAAAAATTACCAAGGCATTCGGATGAAGAATTTTGTCCCCAAGATTTTGGTATTTTAAAAAAATCGCTATTTTAATAATTGCGGGTTTTAAATGGATTTAGGATGAGCAATGGCCGCGTAATCTTCCGCCACTATAGGGAGTCGCAGGTTGCTTTCTGTTTTACTAGAGCCGACCCTTAATAATATAATCTGCTTACTAGTATTGTATTATTTCATAATTTTGACCTGTTGACATGGTGACGTTTGGTAGAATGCATGTATGCAGTACAGATTATTATTATTACTGTTACAGTACAGTACTGATTATTGATCAGTATCTTTAATTTCAGTTAATTGCAAATTTTATAAATGTAGTTAAATATAATTTTTCAAAAATCCAAAAATAAGTTAACATTTAGTACCTTTGTATGCTTGAATATTTAAAAGTTGTAGTAAATATTTATGAGATAAGATCGTCTTGAGTATAAGTACATATTATGATTATTAGAGTTTTGATTATAAGTACTTATGGGTTACTTAATCGCTGCATATAATACAAACAAAACTTATACCTATTTTGGTTGTATTATTGACTGAATTCCAAAAATATTTCACAACTAGTAGTCTAAGCATCGTGAAACATCACAGGCAGATAAATTAGATACAAATCAGAAACACATAATTTAAAAAAATAATATTTAAAAATAACAAACTTGATTTTGGCCTACATGCTGAGGGATCTAGCCATACAAATAAATCGGTGCTACAATTAACTTTCAAGTTTTGTGGAGGGTCTTTTAAATCGTGTTGAAATCAAGTCGCAATAAACTGACAATTACTTGTAAACTCGTCACGTCCTCTCCAGATTACCGGAGCGGTCGCAATTTGGTACTCATTAGAGATACGCACAATGCCGCTGGTACGATGCTCGCCCTTCCTTCAAAACCATGGCAACTTCTGTTGGATTTAACGTTGTATTCATTTTAACTATTAACTCGAATTCTCGTAATTTTTATATTCACAAGTTCTTCACTATTTTCTACGTATACATTTTAAATACCAAACGTATATGAATACTACATTAAACAGACTCTTATTCATTTTTAACACTATGCCCTCTTAGACTAAAAATACTTTATTAAACATTGACAAAAGTTTAATTTAATCATGTGAGTTGTTTTGTAGTTAACGTATAGAAAATGTACTCCTCTCCTTTTTATAATCTATACTAGTAAATCTCGGTGAAAAATCACAGGTAGCATGTAATTAGATACATCAGAAATACATCGTTTTAAAAAATAGCCGACTATTTAAAAACAACAAACTTTATCTAGGCCTAACTAACTAACTATGCAGACTGGGATTTTTAACTCGGTAAATGTGTACAACTATACGGTTTATAAAACTGTAGGCCTAAATTTTAAAATGTTATTATTATAATATATCAAAATATTATCTTTTAGTTGCTTTTTATTTAATATTGATATATCAAATGATTTAGACGTTGTTAATATTATAATGAAGAAATTAATAATCGAATATGTGTATAAGTTATACGAAGCTGTACGAATGTTTCCGAAGTTAAACGAATGGGTATCTCTTCTATAAATTTGTATATTTGAATATATTTATGATAAAATGTTGTATTTATATTAATTTTATAATATAATTTATAATGGCCGTAATGTAAGGCTTAAGGAAAATCAATATGAACTGAGAGCAGAGTCGTAAGTAGTTTAAATTATATTATAATTTAAAGTTCTCCAGTAGGGCGAAGAATAAATATAAACAAAATAATATTATAACCTATAAGCAAATCTTATAAAGTATTGTAGCCTACATTGAATTTTGGCCAAACTGACGTGCGCTCTAAACCATAAAATCGACCCTCGCTCCCACACACATAATTTATCTGACCCTAGCTAACTATGCTTAGGGGGGGGGGGGGGGGGTACAATTAAAAGGATTACTAACTGTAGGCCTATTTATTAAAATTTGTTCCATATACATTTTTATATATCAACATAAAAATAAAATTATTACATTTTAATTTATTATTATGTCATATATATAAAGATACTGTATATAAAAAGATTTAGATGTTATTAATGTTACAATGAAAAATTATTAATGGGATATGTTAATATGTTATACGAAGATGTACGAATGATTCCGAAGTTAAACGAATGGGTATCTCTTCTTTAAATTTGTATAAATGAATACATTGATGATACAAATTGTTATTTATAGGGCCTATTCATTTTATAGCTTCAAAGCAAATCTTATAACTTATTATAGTCTCCATTAGTTCTACCTCATATTTAAAAAATCAACTTTACAACACATTATATATTATTGATTGAAGTTGTAAACATAACCCCAAAACCTACTACGGTAGGTTTAGTTTAAGTATTACAGATGATGGTTGAAATCAGCTGTCTATATTGTTACTCACGGACGTACGGACACTCGCTTTTATAGTTGTTGGTATCACAATTTCTAACGGTTTTATTCTATGCAGAACTCTAAGAAAAATCGGCGTATCAAAATTAGCAATCATGGATTCACGATTGTTAATGTCTCTATCCGTACCCCCCTCCCTCCCAATGATTGGAAGTGAATGTATGTCTCATTACCATACAAATAGCATGTTGGAATGAAACAACGACGACTCAGGCGGTATTAGTGTGGTTTAAATTGAAATACATTAATGCTTGATATAAATGTTAATTTACGTAAAAACTAATAACTAACTCAAATTCTATTAAAGTTAATAATTAAAGTGATTTTGTAAAATACAATGTTTTACTTATAAACAAGGAATTCCTTCCAGGATATTATTATATTAGCGACGCATCAACTTAATGGTGATAAAAAATGTTATCTGTACTAATATTATAAAGAGATAAGTATTGTTTGTATGTAGGGGGTAATCTCTGCAACTACTGAACCGATTGAAAAAATAATTTTACTAATAAAAAGTTACACTAAAACTGAGTAACAAAGGCTAGAATTAATTTTGATTTAAGGGTTGAAACAACCCCTAAAACAATAAATAGTAGTTGTTATACTTTTCTTATCGCTAGAGAACTTAAATTTTGTACATTTACTTCTTACAAGATACATAGAAGAAGTAAACTAGATGTGCATTTTGTCGCATGCTGCTAAGGGCAGAAAATGTGATAACAACCTCTAAAACAATACAAATTAATCTCTGGAACTACTGAACCGATTGAAAAATAGTTTTACTAATAAAAAGCTACACTATTCCTGAGTAACATAGGCTAGAATTTATTTTCATTTAATTGTTGAAACAACCCCTAAAACAATAAATATTAAATTGTATACATTCCTTAAAGCTAGAGAGCTGAAATTTTGTGCATTTATTTCTTACAAGATAGATAGAAGAAGTAAACTAGATGTGCATTTTGTCGCGTGC
>JAGFPH010000198.1:418927-439717 GCA_018207615.1 Philaenus spumarius | reverse complement strand
GACAAGATAGATAGAAGAAGTAAACTAGATGTGCATTTTGTCGCGTGATGATAAGGGGTTAAAATGTGATAACAACGCCTAAAACAATGCAAATTAATTGTTGTATTTTTCTTAAAGTTATTAGGCTGAGAATTCGTACATTTATTTTTTACAAGATACATCGAAAAAGTATCATAGATTTACATTTTTTCGTGAACTGATAAGGGGTGAAAATGTATTAACAACCCCTATAATTTATTTTTTATTTTTATACTTTCCTCATAGAGAATAAACCCTTAATAAATTCTGGAATTTAAATTTTACAGCCTAATTAAAAATAATCAAGACATATTAGAATTTAATTGTAGGCCTATCTATATAAAATAACCTGTTTGCATTTGTTTCGACACGATTGAAGCGAGCACGGGGCGGAGCCCTGTAGTCTCTTAAATAATTTTAAACAATAAAACTCATACCAGAGTACTGTCGAGCAGTTTATATGTGCTACGTCAGTCCAAGTAAATAATTCGATGACGCAGCTGAACCGCTGACGTAAGTTTAGAGCATATCCAAAATTAATTATATGTGTTTTTCGATTTCAACCAATAATTTGGGAAATTGCTCTACTCACGAAGGCGCTGAATAGCTGCCTCTGTGTGCGAAATATGTTAGTAGAATTTGTCAGCAACTAAACCTCCAGCTTCAACTCGCGCGCTTATTTTTTCCGCTCGCAGCGCCAAACTTGCGGCCTCGGATCAGAAGATGCATTCTCGGTAAAGTCCTCCACGTGGACTTGAACCGGGTACTTTTATTGTATTTTACGTTTTGATCAATTTTGGGGGAAGCGAGCGAGCTATGAAGTCGTGTAAAAAAACAAAATGTGCAGAATAATTTCCTACATAATTTTCTTTAGATAAAGCCCTACAAACGTTTAATTCTAGTACGAAAAATCGAAATATATTGTTACTTCTTGTCAAAGAACGTGCATCCGGGTGTTGTATTTTATGTGGCTAACGAACTGGTCCGAGCGACTTAGGCAACCAACATGTGTACAAAATTTGGACCAAATCGGACTTAAATTGCGGCCGTTAGAGTGCGAAAACATAAACAAGACTGTCTACAGCCAAATAATAATTAAAAAAAAAACATAATTTTGGGTTAGACCTTTACTAAACCGAAAAAGGTTTCTACAATGCATTTCCATTCGTTACTGTAGCAACGAAATTGAGAAATTTAGACATTTAAACAAAATTAGAAAGCACCATCTCTTTTTTAGAAAGATCACCAAGTACACTAATTTAACACTTCTTACAAAATTAGGAAGCGCAGTGTCCATTTCAGAGGTGTTAGAAAGTAAACTATTTTAACACAACTTTAAAAATGAGGAAGTCAATTTCATCGGTAGCGTGTCATGACTAAACCCATCATACAGCTATTGAGTTTCAGCCTTTGAATTTATCACTGGCTATTTTATTAAATATTCGAAATAGCCTATATATATTTGAATATATTCCTACATAAATAAAAAACAAACAAAAACAGTCGTGGGATTGCAGACAGAAGTGGGAATTGTGTTGTATATATATCGTTGGTTATATAGATTTTATCCGAAATTTGATCATTATTTCTAGGTTTCTTTAATAATGCATTTACAATTACATTCATTACCATACCAAACAAGTTAGCAAATTTAGACATTAAAAAATGAGAAAGAAATATGTTAATTTTAGAGGTATCACCGAGTACACGAATTAAACACAACTTACAAAATTAGAAAGTTCAATGTCCATTTCAGAGGTATTAGCAATTAATTTTTTTAACAAAACTTACAAAATTAGGAGGCACAATGTTCATTTCATCGGTGAAAGTGACTTAATCCATACAGCTATTGAGTTTAAGCATTTCAATTTACCACTGCCTATTTTATTTCGTCGATTTCTTCTTCTTTTACGATCAGCTGTTACGTTAAACTTCTGGTTTGCAATACTGTTTAAACAAATGAAGAAGAAGAAATAAAAACGCAAAGTGTCTCACTTTAAATGCGTATCGCGAGTTCGTATATTTTACCTCATCCAAAAAGTGCTAGGTGCTCCTAAAGACGTTTTCCCTTCAAAAACAATGTTAGTCAACAAATTTAAAACGGTTAGATTGAAATAAGCTCTTATGAAAATGTTTTAAAAGGATTCTGCAGAGTAAATCAAATTATTTGACTTCATAGAGTATTTGGATCTTTGAACAACAGGATTTAAAAAAATATTAACACTGTCCTCAGAATGAAATTTTTTTAGCCATTTCTTGGCAAGAAGAAAAACTTTTTACAAATTCGCAAAATATGAATTTTTTTCTTGCATGCCTTCTGATTAATAAAAAAATGTAAAAAAAATATTTTTAATTTTTAAATGCTAAAAATTGGAAAAAAAGAAGTGTATCTTTTTGGATACACCGCCAAATACTCTGAACTTGACATTAGTTTTACACTGTATCTAAAAGGATACATTGCCAAGAGTAAACTAAAACATTTCAAAGAGCTTAAAGAATTAAACACTGTTTGTTTATAGAGTTTTTATATACAATAAAAAAAGCACACAAAAACTGACAAATAGGAATTTAATTATTTGTATTTAATATCTTCTTAAAATTAATTCCAAAATATTTTTGTTTCTTCAACTTCTTATCTGAAGACAGAGGTCATTGTCAGATCCGATTGTTTCTTATGGTATCTCTATTACATTTGTACCCATGGAAAATATACCATATATTTCACAAAATAGAACTAACAGATACAACAAAGAAAAACATTGTCATAATAAACAATTGCACATGACTTTCTAGCAATTGACTTGCACAAAGCTATACAAACTTTACCACCTTGATAAATAAGTTCTTCTATTTTACTAAACTTGTACTGGCAGAAAGAACAAACTCTAGAAACTGTGTTTAAAAATAAACAAAAGCATGAACACTGATCAAGTTGGCAGTGTATACAAATAAATACAGCGATTTTTAGCAATATACAGTAATACTGGTTACTTGGCAATGTAAACAAAAGGATACATAACATTTTAACTGTGGTTTACTAACAATCTGGCAATGTGTCTTTTTAGATACATTGTAATTTTAGGTCATACAAATTATATTATACATACAAAATAAGATTTGGATGTCTACATATATTCTCAAAATTGTGTTTTATATGTCTTATTGAAAAAAATTCTTATGGATTAACCTAAACTTTCTAAATACTACTCAAATTTAAAGAAGTTGCTAGGCAATAGTTTGAATAACAACAACACAATAAAACAGCTGCAGATATGTTTCCCTTTTTCAAAGACTTCTTATAAAGCTTCTGCCATATAGTAAAGTATCTAAAGATACGCACTGAATGAAAAAATATATAAGAAACTGAACACAAATATAAATTACATATTTTAATATTAGATGTAGCCAAAAAGACACAGTGTCAAGAAAAGGGTTTTAAGAGATTTTTTAATTGGCCGACTTGCATCAGTCATAGCCTTGTACTAAATATGTTTAATAAATATTTCGCAAAATTAAGAAGTACAAATTTCAATGAAATATAAATAAATGTTTAGATTTTCTCGTAAGCAATTCCCAAACCACTTGAAAGCGAAGAGCGGTGAAAGCGTTTCAATCAATCCTGCAACAGCCGGGGGAAACGTATTTTTATTGTGAATGGAATTAAACATTTTACTCCGAGGGCAGGAATGAAATTGACAGTTGAAAATGTGGGATGTCCAAAACAATTTACTTTTTAAAATGGTTTCAATTGAACTTTATAGGACTGTAAAACTACGCTGCCCTTCACGTAGGAAAACAATTGAACTTATTTTGAAAACATTTTGATAATAAATAAATTTGTATTATGTTAAAAACACATCAGTCCTTTACGTAAAAAATATTTAAGTATTGTCGCAATACAAAGATATATGAAGGACAGACAAGTATCTACATAATTCGACCACGCAGTTGAACCGCTGACGTGAGTTGAGCGAATTTCCAAAATTAAGTTTATATGTCTTAGGGCGTCAACCAACTTTTTGGGAAAATGGTCTACTCACGAAAGCGCTGAATAGCTGCCTACGTGTACGAAACATATTAGTAGAACTAGAGGGCCCCTCTCACCAACCCCCGCGGTGAAGCAAACGCAAACAGATTACCACTTAGGCCTACGAAACAAAGGTGTCAATAATGGAAAGTATAAACATTTCTTATTTTTTATTGTAAAGGGGCTGTGTACCCCAAGTTCACCCATTAGACGTAACTATTTAAATTGCGTGTGTATTTCTTATAAAACACTTAAAATTAATAACTGGCAAATTTTAAGTTCTCTAGCTTTAAGGAAAGTATAACAATCAACATTTTTCATAGGGGTTGTTACTACATTTTTACCCCCTAGCAGCACGCCACAAAATATAAATCTATACTTTTCCTATGTATCTTGTAAGAAATAAATGTACAAATTTTCAGGTCACTAACTTTAAGGAAAATATAACAATTAATTTGTATTGTTTTAGGGCTTGTTATCACATTTCTCCCCATAGCAGCAAGCGACAGAATTCAAATCTAGTTTACTTTTTCAATGTGTCTTGTATGAAATAAATGTACAAAATTTAAACTCTATAGCTTTAAGGAAAGTATAACAATTAATATTTATTGTTTTAGGGATTGTATCAACCCTTAAATCAAAATTAATTCTAGCCTATGTTACTCAGGGAAAGTGTGGCTTTTTATTAGTAAAACTATTTTTTCATTCGGTTCAGTAGTTCCAAAGATTACCCCCTACATACAAACAAACAAATTTTACCTCTTTATAATATTAGTACAGATAACATTTACTATCACAATTAAGTTGACTCGTCGCTAATATAATAATATCCTGGAAGGAATTCCTTATTTATGCGTGCCAAGCCATGTACAACAGTAAGTATAGTAAAACATTGTCTTTTACAAAAACACTTTAATTATTAACTGATGAATCTTAGGTTCATCAGTTTAGGCCCAACCTGAGATTTTTTCCGACTAAATTTACAAATATTGAAACAAAAAAGGTTTTTATTGAATTTATAGCCTATGTTACTCAGAGATAGTATAGCTTTTTATTAGTAAAACTATTTTTCATTCGGTTCAGTAGTTCCAGAGATTAATCCCCTACATACAAACAAACAAATTTTACCTCTTTATAATATTAGTATAGATTTGTTTGCTCCTCATCAGCATCCAGCTCCGGCGCACGCGCTGCTTCGTTCCGCTCACAGCTTTAAAACATTCTTTGCAAATTTACACCTAGACCTTGCTGCCTGGGATTATTGACCGAGTTTCGCTTCGCTCAAAGCAAACAAACTCGCTTCGCGATTGTACATCCCATTACGTCGGCATCGGCCTAAAATCCTAAGGCCTAAGGTCTGGTAAAAAACAAAATGTGCATACTAACATCCTCTAATCCTCTATTTTAGATAAAACCCCAACAAGTTTCATTATAGTACGAAAAATTTAAATTTGTTTACTTCTAAAAATCGGTTGTTCGATTTTTTACTAACGAAATCGTCCGAGCTACTTGGAACAAATTTGAATCAAATCGGACGTGAAATGCGGTCGTTGGAGTACGAACACCCCATTTAGAGTGGTAATGCAAAACATTTTATGACATCTCAAAACGTGTTCTGGGGTGTTCATTGATCGGTCTCACCATAAGAGTCCCTGCAATAGCTCATCTTTCCTAAGGAAATTCGCTAATGACAGTTACACGGAAACTCAACAAATGGAAGCAGGATCTTTAACTGGAAATAACATTTTTTTAGATTTTTCGTACTAGAATTAAATTGTTTTGGGGGTTTTATCTGAAGAAAGAAAACCCGGGAAAAGATAATATCTCTTCTGGATCGCCCAAAATCAATCAAAACATAAAACTCCATAAAAGCCAAGCGAGTTTTTCCGCTGCGGGTGGAACGAAGCGTAAACAAATTCTACTAATATATTTCCTACACAGCTATTTATTCAGCGGCTTCTTAAGTAGACTAATTTCCCAAATAGTTGGTTGAAACCGTAAAACATAACTGAATTTTGGAAATTCGCTAAACTCACGTCAGCGGTTCAGCCGAGTGATAGAATTTTATTATTTGTAATAATTTATTAGATAACCAGTTTCAACGAATATATAGTCATCGTTAGATCATTTTAAACACAACACAAACAAATCAATTCAACTAGTTTTTACGGACTAGATAGTCGCCATGCAAGGTTCACTGTGGATGCGGAGTGTCAGGTGTACACTGCTTAAGGGAATGGTACCCACCCTCCACTCACAATGTTAGAGTTTATCAAATCAGCATGTTCTATCAACATTGAGATAAGTGTATTGAACATTTCTTGGTATTTATCATTCAACAAGCTGTGTTTTACTAGTATGTTTTGTGTGTATTACTTTCTCATAGTATAGAGAAAGTATAGTGATCGCAAAAAAAATCGATGTTGAGATTTTTGTGGAAATATCCGTTTTGGGACCCTCTGAGTCCAAAAAAGTGGTTTTTACAAAATGTCTGTCTGTATGTCTGTATGTGCCTGTATGTATGTCTGCATGTATACAAAGCTAGAGAGAAAACTATTCGATCGATTTCAACCAAATTTTGCCAAAAAAACCCCAAAAAATCTGTTATTATTTTTTTATAAAAAAACGGCTCTAACGATTTTGATAAAATGTTGCTTATTTGTCAAAGTGTGCCTTTAATGTGCCCTACCATATGCAAAAAACAGTATATTTCTAAAAATTCCCGTTTAGCTAATAATAATAATAACTGATTTTTGGGGTTTTTTGCCATAAAGGGGGTTGTTTTTCAAAAATTTTCAAAACCTTTTTACGTGCATCTATACAGCCCTAATTGACGTGTTTGGTGCAAATTTGTTCGAAATCGATCGAATAGTTTTCTCTCTAGATAATAATAATAATATTTATTAGTTAATCTCCAACTTTAATAAAAAATCACCTCTCCTACCCCACCCTACAAGTCACAGTGAATCTGTTCAATAATTTAAATATGTTTGTGAGAAAGTATGTGAAAGTTCCTGGTACCGTTTATTTATTATTGTGTTTTAAATGTTAAATTAATTATCGAAAATCTATTACAAATAAGAATTGTGCCGGATAAAATTAAAAAAATAAACTTGAATAAAAAATGAAAAAATAAAAATGCTTGAGGTTGAAAGTACAAAAATGTTAAAATCAAAGGTAGAATCACTGTGTAAATCAGTAAAAATTTTTAAGTGCATAATACCAGACTGTAGAATTACCATGACAGTCCCCAAATTTTATTCTCATAAATAGGAGTACCATTTTACGTTGAACCAATAATATTTTGAAAATCTATCATACAAGCACTAAGTTAGCTTTCATACACTTTCAAGCCCGAGAAATCTAAAGTTGTGCACAAGCAGGATGATTCAGAACTATGCGACATTGTCTCGTTAGCTCATTCTATAGCTAAAAATAATCAAGTTCATATAAACGTAGGCCAGAAAACCGTTCGTTTTTCAGACAACCGCCATTTTGTATTTTTTTACAAAATAATTCATATCTAGAAACGGTTTGACTGATTGACTTTATTTGGCATGACATTTAACCTAACAATGATCTATCTCAAGAAAAATAATCGATTCTATCCAATCATTCGTTTCAAAATGGCGGCTGTTTAACAATAATTTCAAACCTAAATTACTCAAAAACAGTACATTAAAAAGAAAATTGACAAAACACCTTTTTGTACCTCTTTTGATTCCCTATCGGATGGCGTAACTGTCAAAACAATCGGATGAGGATAATAGTTAAGTTATGTGTAATAATTGGTTGGTTCAACCCGGCAACACAATAACATTGTATGTACATTTGCTGTTATTATCTTTAACTTTTTGGGGGGCTTAATCTAAGAAAATAAATGCAGGAGGTTATTCTGAACATTTTGTTTCTTTAATCGACCTTATATAGTACGTCTGGGTCCCATAAATTCGATATAAACATAAAATACTACAAAAGTACCTGGTTCAAATCCACGTGAGGCAGCTTCTGATCCAAGGTCGACTACCGGAATGCAAATGCGAGCGAAGCGAAGCAGTCCATAATCCGAGGCCGCCATGTCAAGGTGCAAAGTGAGATTTCCCTCTGCGAGCGGAACAAACAAAACAGCGAGTGAGCCGAGGGAAGGCAGAGGTACAAAATTCTACCAATATATTTCGTACACGAAGGCAGCTAATCAGCGCCTTCTAGGGTAAACCAATTTCCTAACTAGTTGGTTGAGATATTAAAATATCTAATTTTGGAAATTCTCTCAACTCTCGTCAGCGGACAGCTGCGTGGTCGAATTATTAGGGAATTTCTATAGGAAAAATGAGCAAGGTCGGGAGCAGCAAACGAGCACCGATAATGGTCCCCAGAACACGTTTTGGGGTGTCATTAAAAATCATATATATATATATGTATATTGTGTTCGCACTCTAGCGGCCGCATTTTAAATCCGATTTGGTTCAAATTTGGTACACATGTTGGTTGTCTACGTCGCTCGGACGAGTTCGTTAGCCAAAAAAAATCCAATAATCGGAAGCACGTTTTTGACCGGAAGTAACTATTTTTGGAGATTTTCCCTACGAGAATGAATTAGTTTTTGAGTTTTTTCTTCAAATATAAATGTAGGATGTTATTCTGCACAGTTTGTTTTTTACGCGACCTTATAGCTCGCTCGGTTCCCCCAAAATCGATCAAAACGTAAAACACCATAGAAGTGCTCGGTTCAAAGCCACGTGGTGGATCCTACCGTGGGGTTGGCGTGCGAAGCACGCAATGCACTGTGTATTGAAGATACTCCCAATATGCGGAATGGCGTGCGAACCATTTTGCACCGTCGTGAATAGACCTATTTCCCAAATCGTTGGTTAAAACTCTAAAACATAGGCCTATAAACTTAATTTTAGAAATTCGCTTAACTCACCTCAGCGGTTCAGCTGCGTGGTCGAATTATTTAAATTGCTTTCTATCAGCAGTGAATTTCGATAATATCCATAAACAACATTATTACCCACAATTTTAGCATTACGTAATGATACTACTTCGTTGTATGTATGCGAAGAGTACACTAAGTGTACATCTCTCCATGTTTTATTGAAGTCAAAGTTGACTTAATGTCATTTAAACTCAGTTCTACTTGCTTATGTAAGTATGTCACATTACTCTTGATATGCAAGCTACTCCAAGTTATCACCACAGAGACACAAACAGGGTGTTACTGTGGTAAGTTAACGCAGGCAATCTGCATAACACACACGAGAAACATGGAAACGGGTCAGCGCTTTTGAGAGTAAATAAGCAGTGTAAAACCATTTCCCATTTTATAATATACAAATTTAAGTTAATTTTTTATTTGTAAGTTGTAAAACATTTTGTTTATAAATAGCATTTTATTTTTTCTGGGAACGAAAACTTTGGAGAGAAATGTAGGTATTTGTCACTTAACTGAATTTACATTGCATTTCTAACAATGCACTATTTGCATAACCATTAGCTTTAAATTATATTTTCTCAAGGTTAAGTGGTATAAAATGCTGGAATGTATTTTTTTATATAAATTCATTAATTTACTTGTATACTTCTCACGCGCCAAAATACATAAATGAAGCACATGCGATAGTATACTTCGCACCAAGAGCCGAAAGTGGGGTTTTCCTATCCCGAGATAGTGTTTGAGGGTAATGCAAAAAACCCTTTCGGCAGAAGTGAGAACGCTATTTTTCATCATACTGCACTATATAGACTTAGAGGAAATACGTTATTTATAGCACATTTATTTGAAAATAAACATATTTAACATATTCTTCATTATCTAACCTTTGATTTTTATCTGATAACAAATCTTCAACAATTTACTCGGCTTTCCGCTTTAATGAAGCAGGAATGTTCATTTTTCCTATTGGATAGTCTGTATGAAGTAACCTGTCCTCTGGATCGCTCGGCTACCTGAGGCTGGCTCGGGTCAAACCCCAGCCCTCGCTTCCGACCGCAGCTGATTCCTTAATGAGCCTCGTTTCTGAATCCCCACTAGGAAATTAACTTTCTTTTCATGATCATATTTTGTAAAGTTCCATCGAATATTTGAAAAGTAGATGAAAAAATAAGAAGAATGATACCAAACGCGATATAATTTCGAAAAAACTCAAACAATATAGGCGCAGCCTGTTTGTGTACGGTAACAATCGAGTTGGTTTTGTGTAACGATATTAAATTCAATGTTGTCAAAAATGTATACATAACAATATTATTAAATAATACAGTATTTAAATTTAGTTTATTAGTTATATGTTTTTCAAGCAACGAATGTCACAAGGAAAGCTTGTGTTTCACATCATTACGATAGACATCAGAAATACATAATTTAAAAAATTAATATTTAAACAATATGCCTAAACAACTATGCTGGCAGGAATATTTAACTCGGTAAATGTGTACAATTATAACAATTAATTATAAAGGCCTATTTGTAAAAAAATATTAATATACATTATTGTATATTTAAATAAAGACAAAATTATTATCTTTTAGTAGCTTTTTATTTCATATTGACATCAAATAATTTAGAAGTCATTAATATTATAATGAAGAAATTAATAATCGAATATGTTATACGAAGATACACCAATGTTTCCAAAGGTATCTTTTCTTTAAATTTGTATAAATGAATATATTGATAATAAAAGGTTGTATTTACATCATTTTATAACATCAAAGCAAATCTTTTAACCTATTATAGCATACATTAGTTCTATATATAACTCAAATTTAAAACAATCAACTTCACAAGAAATTATAATTATTGAAGTTGTAAACATAACCCCAAAGTATAATATAATTACAGATGATGGTTGAAATCAGCTTTTATATTATATGTTAATCACGTATAACATAGGAGTTGATAATTACCTCCCAAAGCCTCCTGGTGCCCTTTCCTAGTATAACTTTGCTAAACATTTTTGACAATTAATATTGCCACAAAGTACCGAAATAAATATAATCGCTTGTAACCATATAAATAACTCGATGCTACAATTTGACTTTCAAGTATTGTGGAGGGTCTTTTAAATCGTGCTGAAATCAAGTCGCAATAAACTGACAATTACTTGTAAAGCTCGTCACGTCCTCTCCAGATTACCGGAGCGGTCGCAATTTGGTACTCATTAGAGATACGCACAATGCCGCTGGTACGATGCTCGCCCTTCCTTCACAACCATGGCAACTTGTGTTGGGTTTAACGTTGTATTCATTTCAACTATTAACTCGAATTCTCGTTATTTTCATATTCACAAATTCTTCACTATTTTCTAAGTATGCATGAATTGTAAATCAACATACATCTGAATCCCAAGTGTATATAAATACCTGCACATTATACAGTCTTTTATACAATGTATGCACTATATTAGGGGAACAGTTTTTACCAGTCTCTTTCTTACATTGATGTTAGCCTACTTAAAAATGCAATTCAATGCGATTTACATCATTCTTAATTACTTAACTACCTATTCCATATTACTGTAATATTACATAATGTTGCTGGCTAATACAACTCTGCTATTTTTAAACATTTATTAACATTGATTTTGTGTATGTAACAAAATTACCTAACAACTCTTTTCATTTCGTAACAGCAGTATAACTAAAATAATACTAACACGAAAATTGTTTTACTTTTATTCACGACAGTATACTAAATTACATTTTTTTATCAAGAAATTCATTGTTGTAACATAAATTCCATTTAAATTTTGTCCTAGTTGCATGTGTAAGCGTGTCGCTTTAACCCTTTATAACACTTTGTAACTATTCCAAGTTAATACCACAGAGAGAAACCGAGTGCTATTGCGGTAAACTAACTAAAGAATCTGCATAACAGAAGCGGAACATGGAAGCAGGGTCAAGAGTTATGTTAAAAACATTAGCACAGAATTATTAAAAGTTGGTACAAAAATATTAAGTAACAATTGAGTTATAACCTAAACCAAAACAATTATAATTGCACTTGTAAATTTAATGATGAAATAAAAATTACATTTCATAATCTTTTGATTAAAATGACAAAATGTTCTTTCATTTAAAACTAACCGCATGAAAATTGGCCATGCAGATCACCATATATCGTCATCATTATGGTTCTAGCCTAAACCAAACAAAAAAGTTTCCTCGATATAAATTTATAACGATGAAACAAAAATTACATTTAATAATATTTTGACTAAAATAACAAAAGTTTCTTTTAAAAAGAATCGCACTAAAAATGGCACGGTAGATGTCAATAGGGCTGTAACAAAAAACCCTCGAAAAGTGTCCTTTTTTAATATACCAAAATAAAAATAACATTTCATAATGTTTTGTTTACAACATTGCACGTCTTTTAAAACAAATTGCACAAAAATCGGAATGGTAGAGGTCCAGGAATAGGTATCAATAAAGTTGTAACCTAATACAAAACAAAAAATGCTCTTATAAATATTCCGATGAAATAGAAATGACATTTCATCATTTGTTTTCATTAAACCTAATATCACTATATACTTTCAAGCAATCTTTTCACTATATACTTTTGCAATTTTCTCAACTGTTTTTAATTTTAGTTTATTTCTCATTTGTTATACATTTTGCTTATATTTTTAAGAAATAAAGTGTTTTATCAACAAGATTTATAACTAAAGAATCTATAAAAGTAACTAAAGCATCTATATAAGTAACTAAAAATCACCGCTCTGTGATTATCTGGAGCTCTGAAAATTCTTCTCCGTTAAATTTTAACCTTCAAAGTTTTGCGGAGGGTCTTTTTATTCCGCTGAAATCAAATCGAAATAAACTGACAATTACTTACAAAGCCCGTCACGTTCTCTCCAGATTACCGGAGGGGTCGCAATTTGGCACTCATTAGAGATACGCACATGCCGCCGCGTCGGTTCGGATCCCACCCTTCTTCCATAAGCACGGTAGTTTCTTTAATAGGCTTTATTAGCCGGAATACTCTTTATTTAACATAGACTTCGGCAGGTTCGTTACAAGGTTTTTAGCAGTTAAGACTTTTGAAACGAATTAATTTACTTTTAGACTTCTAAAAATGTGAAGTATTGATTTTATTGACATAAAGGGCACCACGTCCAAAAAATGTTTATACATGTGTATATAGCAGAGTATATATTATAGTTTACTTTTTGCTGGCGGTGAATCGGATTTTACCGCCACGCTTTTCACCATGCGTTTTCTGAAACACTCTATTGTGAAACGTTCTACTATATATAGTGCACATGTGTCTCCGTCAGTTTGGTCTTACCGAGATTCGAACCAGCAGAGTCCATCACTGCGGTTGTCCTACGTCATAGGCTTAACCCGTTAACGTAAACATAGTGTATAGTTTAATTTGTAATACCTCTGAAATGGACATTGTGCTTCCTCATTTCGTAAGTTGTGTTAAATAGTTTAACCCGCGGGGTCTTAAGCACACAATTTACATTTTTGTTTATTAAGAAACTAAAATTTACTTCAATTTCATCACAGTGTGAATTTTATTACTGTGCAATTGTAGAAATCAGCTTTTATTTTACAATCTCTGTAGTAGAAAACTCTATCGTAGTCTTCTGCAATTGCCCGGAAACCACAAAAACTTAAACATAATTCGATCAAGCGCTTGAACCGCTGACGTGAGTTGAACGAATTTCCAAAATTAAATTTATATGTTTTAGGGTATCAACCAACTAATTGGGAAATTGGGGAATTGGTCTACTCGTGAAGGTGCATGAGTGTATGAAATATATTACACAAATACATTTGTTTGCGCCTCAGCATCCAGCTCCGGCTCACGTGCTGGTTTTTGGGATTTATTTTAAAAACTAAAAAAGGTACGAGGTTGGTTGATATCTCAATCTAAAGACCTAAAAATTTAGAACATTTAAGCCCCTCTCAGTTCCCTTCTATCTCTTATAGTTTTCCAGTTATATAAATTCAAAATTTTGAATCTATATTATTAAAAGATTTTAATCGAAAACCTATTTCCAATCGCCGAGCCTCTATTCCTAGAAAATCAGCGACCTTGGGTAAACGTTGTGCCAATTTTGATTAATTAAAGCAGTTCTAAAGCTAAACAATGAATATAGTATACTTTTCAACCTAAAATGTATGACCTAAAATTGCTGCTTGTACGAGGTGTTGACAACATCATAGGTTTCGCTTTTTGATCCATGCATCTACAGGCATTACAAATTGAATGGAGTATGATAATAAACTTTTTCACTCTACCAACTAAATTAAAACAGTCAACAAGGTGAAACATGTGACGGCTCGTGACCCCTAGTCGCTACGACTCTTTAACTGCCAAAATCGGGTTTCCAGAACCCAAAAACATATAAAACGATACTCCATACTGTATTTTCAAAATTTAAACGTGACCCCGATGCCCTACTACTTTTTAACCGTAAAAATCGTGTTTTCCGTACCCAAAAACATAGAAAACGATACCCCACACTGTATTTTCAAAAATTGTAATGCGTGCTGAAGTAATTTTGACCCAAAAACATGACCCCGATGTGCTACGGCTCACGCTAGAAGTTCAAAAGCTTCAGCAATAAAATTACGAAGAATTTTGCACCACGGTTTTCTACGAAGTCTGTGAGTGCATATATCGTGTCGACAGACAGACAGACGGACAAGAATTTTCGCAAGATTTCAATACTTCGGCATTTTAATGCGAGTTGAAGTAAAAAACCACTGTAAAAACACGAAATTTGTACGCGTAATTTTATAAAAATCTGCAAACAAAATTACCGTCTCCTCTTAGAAAGCCACACACATTGACTACGTATGGAATATAGTGTAAGAAAAATTATTGATATTCTTATAATGCTAGTTTACAATGCCATAGCTTGATTTGCTTACAGTAGGTTCCGCTTTCTGAAGTTCCATTTTTAAAAGCGTTGTAACAATAAACAACGTTTCTTCTTTTACAAAATACAAACATTAGGCAAATGGCGGCTTATATTCAAACAGGTGTTTAGAAGAAGTTAATTCTAACAAAGACGCGAACAGACGCCTTTGTTAATTGGATTAAGTTAAAAGTACACAGTCTAGTGATTAACACGTTTATTCAGAAGCCTGGGGACATTTATCAGCGCTAGGATTACGAAGAAACGGAATTCCATTTAAGTCCCTCTAGAATACACGTGCCTGAAAGTCGTAAATAATGATAAATAACACTCTTGTTTGAAATGAGCACGACATAAATATATTACAATTTTTGTTTTACATGTATATTTGTATACATTATTTCTCAAATGTGTTTTTTTGCCGCTAAGCGACACCTCCCTTAACTCTTAATCAAAATGAATTATTCAAGCATCATTTTAAAGCTTATGTTCCCCGCTATTGACAAAAAATAGACAAACAGCTTAAAATTCATGTTTTTTTTACAAAAATTGATTTAAAATTTGTTTATATTATACTTCATATGGTTCCTAATGAAAGGCGCCATCTATTAACAATCTGTTTAACTAACATGACAGCTGCTAGTTATATTGTTTACATTATAATATGGAAATATAATCTATCACACAAATCAATCAAATTAAGTATTAAATCAAGTAAGTAGGCCTACTCCTAACTTGCGAAATCTTGGCACGGGCCAGCTAGTATATCTTTACTTGTTTTGATGTTGCAATCATTATACTACTATATTTGTTGACGTCTGAAAGATATTAAATACATATACTAGGAAAAATAGGAAACAAAGGAAAAAATAAACTGAATTTTTAAAATAAATAACTAATGAGCTTGACTTGTGAGAAAGTAACTTAGATAAAATAAAACCTGAACACAAAATTTCACAATAAATACGTTTACTAACATCAAACGCGTTTCAACGACAATGTCGCCATCCTCAGTGATGCACGGGCTACAGTAACGAAACTATAGTTAATAGTTATAGTTATAGTTTGGTTACTGTAGCCCGTGCATCACTGAGGATGGCGACATTGTCGTTGAAACGCGTTTGAGGTTAGTAAACGTATTTATTGTGAAATTTTGTGTTCAGGTTTTATTTTATCTGAATTTTTTAAATTTAACAACAATACACAGTACGTTTCTACAAACAAATCTTACAAAATAGAAGTGAAAACTGTCATGAATATAAATCGTTGGTTATATTGGTTCAATTCAAGCAATTTATAAAAAAAAGATCTTTATACAAGATTGAAACTTATTTAGGTTTTAAGTACACAAATAAATATATTGGATTGTTCTACACATTTTGTTTTCTTAGACGACCATATAGCTCGTCCAATCCCCACTCCCCCCCACCCCGAAATCAATCAAAACGTAAAATACCATAAAAGTGCTTGGTTCAAATCCAGGAGGCGGATTTTACCGAAGGGGGCAGCTTCTGTTACGAGGCCCAGGCGAATCGAGTACCACGAGAGCGAAGCGAAGTAGTCCAAAATCCTAGACTGCATGGTCGAGGTGCTTACTCGCAAAGCGCAGTCGAAAAGCAGGGGCTGGATGCTGAGCTTCTTACAAATTCTACTAATATATTTCGTACACGCACGAATCTATTCAGCACCTTCGTGAGTAGAGCAATTTCCCAAATAGTTGGTTGAAAACGTATAAATTTAATTTGGAAATTCTCTCAACTCACGTCAGCGTGATTGAATTATTTGTTTGTTTTATATTCACCCATTTCAAACCGTATTATTTTTTTTCTGTTACAAACTAAAACACCCTTAAGATTGACTGTTTCTTATTATTTTTTTAAACATTGAGTCTGTATACTATAGCTCCCCAATTATGAAAGTAGAGACTTGTTTTTAAAAAAAATACGAAACTAAAGTAAGTTACTTTAAGAATTCTCTTAAGCATTTCTGTTTCCCCTTGTCTGGATAGTTAGAGTTTGTCGATAATGAATGCAAATTCTCCAATACGTATACACAGTTTGTTTTAAGTTATAAACATCAGTTGGAAACTTTTTTATTTACTTTAACGTCGCTTGTATTGCTGTCGTAATTCCGAGGAAATTTCTTAAATTGGTAACATCATTTCAGGGTGCATAAAAGGAAAAAAGTTTTGTTTAGAACTCCTTGTCACGTTCCCAGAGACGCAGAAGAAACGTATTACTACATTGTGTTTCCCTATGTCAATATTTCATTCTTTTTCTATAACGTCTGCATTTGATTTTTACTAGACTAATTTATTGCGATAATAATTTTATATTATGTTTGTCGTTTAGTTTTCTAACTTCTGAAACCGCGAGGATAATTTATTCGTTCGAAGCTTTAAGAAGAGAAAGTGATAAAGAGAATAACTATCATAAATAATAAAACAAGATGATTTAGCACGTTTAACATTATTTAGTGGTTTTATTTATACAAATATGGTGTTCAATAGTCATGTAAAACACAACCTCGATCGACCGGCCCTCGATAGTCCGGACCCTCTTATTGCATTGTGTTTAGTTAAAAGCTCAGTACATTTTGCACACCTACGTGTTAAAACACATTACAGTAGTATATACAGTAAGCAAATACTTACTGTATTTCAAAAGAAGTTTTGTTTTATCTCATATTGTATAATATGCAGACGCAACTGCACGCAATTTGTATTGTCTTAATTTTTTTAATTCTTAGCTTAGGTTTAGCATTTTCTTTCTTAATCAATCGATTATACCAATGATTCGCTGTTTCATCTGTGAAGCAGCATTTTAAATGGACTCTCGGTGGTCCGGCTTTCCCTTAAATACGGCCTAAAGGCAGTCATTAAGCCGGACTAGCGAGGTTGTAGTACTGTATTTACAAGGAACTTTTCGGAACTTTGTATCTGTATGCAGGACTAGGAACATTCCTCTATTAAAGTCATGATTTAATAAAAATGCAAAGACTAAAACAAGAAAATAATACGATCGCGTGGCTGAACCGCTGACGGGAGTTCCAAAATAAATTTCTATGTTTTATGGTTTAGACTAGGGATGTGTCGATACCAGATTTTTCGATTCTCGATACCGATACCGATACTTTGAAAAATCGATTCTCGATTCCCGATACCGATACCTAAAAAAAAAAAAAAATCAGCAGCGAAAAAAAATAAATAAAATGACGAATGTCCGCAAAGAATACGACGTCCGAATATTATTAGCGCTAATTTAAAAAAACGCCGGCGTTAAAAATAATTTAAGTACCACAGTAAATGCCCGCAAAAAATCGACGCCCGAATATAATTAGTACTAATTTTATGAACTACCATTGGTGAAATGTTATTAAAAATAAAATGACGAATGTCCGCAAAAGAATACGTCGTCCGAATATTATTAGCGCTAATTTTATAAAACGCGGCATTCAAACGCAATTTAATATACAACAGCGTATGTCCACGAAAAAGCATACTCCCGAAAACAATGGAATGTCCGCATAAGAAAATACAATTAACCTAGTCCAATGAAAAACACGTGAGAGTTTCAGTAACGAAAAAGCAGAATGCGTTACATTTAAAATAAAACAAGTTTTTAATTATTCGGAATAATATTTTTTTACGACTGACTAGGATTGAGTTACTCGGAATATCATATGTTTTGTTTCTGAACGTTCAATTAGGATAAGTTCAGAAATAATCGGAACTTCAATCATCGAAAATTTGATTCGACGGCGTCAGTTTAATCCCGCCGAAGTCTGAACAACTTGTTAGAACAAACTACAAAGTACTGTAATATCAAGTTAATAACGCTGTGTGTAAATACAGTATTCAGTTTTAGTGCAGTATTTTATTCATTTTTTTTTTTTATTATTAGTTAATAGTAGAGCGTCGATTTGTTCGGGTAATTAAATTGTGTAGGCCTACTCACTTACGAAGGGCTCAACAGCGGCCGCTGTTCCGTTGAGCGCACAAACTCCCTGAAATCTACAACTCGGCTGATTATGCGAGTAAAAAGCTTTAAATTCGGAATTACGTGCACGACGTGCAGTACTGTAATGTATTTACAGTACATTTCCTCTTTCGGATAATCGACACTATACTGAATTAACATATTAATTTGATTAAGTTTAGTTAGTTGAGGATATGTGGAAACTTAACCGGAGTAGGCTAGTCTATTCAGCAATGGCATCGAAGGGTGGCAATATTTTATAATAGACTTTGAAAGTGATGGACTTTTGTCTGTAATTTAACTTAGCTGAATACTTGTATTTAATTATCTGTACATAACATACTTAATCATTTCAGTATTTAAATTAAATCTTATACTTTACTCTTAAATTCTTGTTAAATTCCTTGAATAATAAATAGAACCGATTTGACTCTAGAACCGGGAACCGAAAAAAAAAATAGAAACGACTCATCTCTAAATAAAAAGTAAAACAAAGGAATTCCGTCGGGTCTCCCATAAAAATCATAAATCACGGGTAACGTAAGTCCCAACAAGTTTTACCCGATTTCAAACAAATAAAATTATTGCTTTATACTTTTGTTACCGATCTATAAAATGTGTTATTTTTCTTCGCAGTAGACACCCTAATTCTATAGACACGATAACAAACGAATCAATAAATGTTTGACCTTGAGCCTACTCTAGACTTCTTGTGTACAAATAACAGCCTACGCATGAATAAAAATAAAACAAGAAGCGTTTACTTAAGAAAGGAAACAATTGCCTAAAACATTTTACTGGGGAAAATGTCTACTTACATAAAATTAATAATGTTTTACATTTTCCCTACTGATATTTATTGTTAAATGCTGAATTGAGTTAAAATACAGAGAATGCGATTGCAAATACCGGAGATTACATTCACGGAGTCTATACGAGAACGGGCAGTTCTGACAACTGAGTATCTCTTGGTATCGGTATCGAGTTTCGGCTATCGATTCTCGATACCGATACCAAAGCTAAGTATCGGTGGTATCGAGAATCGGTATCGAGAATCGACCCATCCCTAGTTTAGACCAATTAATTATTTGAGAAAATGGTCTACTGACGAAGGAGTTGGATAGCTGGGTACGAGTACGAATAGAAGAAATTGTTTTTGCACCTCGACCTTGCTGCCTCGCTCCGCTCGCAACGGACATACGAATTCTTCCGGCCGTCGACCTCGACCGGGTACTTTTATGGTATTTTTAGTTTTGATCGATTTTGAAGGGACCAGGGGTCGTGCCAAGGGACAAGGGACTTTTTGGTCGTGCCAAAAAATCAAAATGTCCAGAATAATCTCCTATATTAATTCTATTAGATACAGCAAAAATAATAGTTTCATTCTGGTACGAAACATCACAAAAAAGTGTTACGTCCAGTCAAAAAACGTTCTTTCGGTTGTTGGATTTTTTTGGCTAACGAACTCGTCCGAGCGACTTATGAATCCAAAGTGTGTACCATATGTGGACCAAATTGGACGTAAATGCGGAGTGCGAACACATGTATACATAAACATATATATATATATTTAAAGTTTTTATGACGTCAGAATTCAGCTTTCCTACGGAAATTCGATAATAACCACTATATAATCGCATACCTTTAGAGTGTTAAATGTTGTATTATTTTCATAATTATTCATTTTATGATAATTGTAACAGAATCCTTTTAACACGTTCACTGCAACCGGTATGAAATCATACCAGGCGCGCTCCACGCCTCATCCGGGCGGTACGAAATCATACCGCTTTGTATTGGAATTCACAATGTATTGCGTGCTTCGCACGCCAACCCCCGTGTTGGGAGTATTTTCAATATACAATGCATTGCGTGCTTCGCACGCCAA
>JAGFPH010000198.1:405711-417865 GCA_018207615.1 Philaenus spumarius | reverse complement strand
TTGCTGGCGGGTGAATCGGATTTTACCGTCACGCATTTTCTGAAACGACTATTGAGAAACGCTCGTTTGCTGGCGGGTGAGTCGGATTTTACCACCACGCATTTTCTGAAACGCCTATTGTGAAACGCTCGTTTGCTGGCGGGTGAGTCGGATTTTACCGTCACGCATTTCCTGAAACGCTCTATTCCGTCACCCTTTTTCAGAAGAGTTCTATTCCGTCGGTTTGAAAAAGTTTTGGTCTCGCCGAGATTCGAACCAGCAGAGGCCATCACCATAGACTAGCACCTTAGCCGGTTAGGCCACGAACGCATTGCTAGTTTAGTATATTTGAGTTGGGTATGTAAGTGTAACAGATTGTCCTACGTCATAGGCTAACCCGTTAATGTTAACACAATGTATAGTTTAATTAGTAATACATCTGAAATGGACATTGTGCTTCCTCATTTCTTAAGTGGTGTTAAAAGTTTACACTTCTCCCGCGTGGTCATAAGCACACAATTTACATTTTTTTAATAAAAAAATTAACGGTGTTTTAGTGTTCTGTATATTTAAAGATAACCCAGTTATTGGCTAAGAACTACATTTTTTGTATATTATAAAACTCTACCGAGATAAAAAATTTTGTTTCTTTAATTTTTGTAAAATTGAATTTATCGATTTTTTCCCTAAAGTAATCATCAAAATCAATGATCGAAACATAATTTTTAAACTTATGTTCCCCGCTATTGACTGGAAATAGACAAATAGGCCTAGCTTAAAATTATTAATGTTTTCCTTAAAAAATATATTTAAAAACTTTCATATGAAAGTTCATATGATTCCTAATAAAAGGCGCCGTCTATTAACAATCATTTTAACTAACATGACAGCTGTTAGTTAGATCGTTTACATTATACTGTAAGTGTAGTCTATCACGCAAATCTATCAAATTAAATCAACGTAAAACGTTATAAACTGTTATGTATAAACCAACAAATGTAAACGAATAAACGCAATTAATAGAATTACAATCAGGTAAGTACTCTAAGAAACGTTCGCACAGGTCAGACAGTTTTACATTAAACCTTTTAAAAGTATATGAAAAAAGTAAATGTGTAAGGTCGTGGGACCCCCGTCAGGAACGAAGTTCATCACGACTTTTCTTCAATTCTTTTACTAGCCTTAAGGCTCGGCTGCCTAAATTGAAAACGGGAAGTTGGGTGCCAATTTCAATGTTAAATAACCTAAACATACCTTCACTTTTAAGCATATTTTTCTGTTATTTTCGTCATAACGAAACATGTATTTTTTCCCTAAAGTAAAATAGATTGTGGGTGTTGATTGCTAAGGTTTTTTGCAATATCTCTTTTTGCAACTGAGTAAAAAATTAATAAAGTTTACTACTTATATCATACGTTTATGAAAACAATATAACAGTTTTTGAAAATGTTTTCAGCAATCAACATCCGCATATGACAGTACTTCAAAATTAAACCAAAATGAAATTTTTAAATTTATTCCACGAATTAACGGGAAAAAATTACTTATTCTGTAACATTGCTCTTATGGGAATCAGATACAATATATCGGACAGGGAGTCACCCCTAAGCGGCAACATACACACATAATTTTTATCTTTCAATTGCCGTTTATTATTAGTTAGTTCTTTTTACAAATATTTACTGTTTCCATACGTTTAATGTTATTATAATAAAGCTGTAGTATTAATTATAACATCAAAGCCTTTTGAGGGTAAACACAGTTAATGTCCATTCAATAATTGTAGGTTATGCCTGGACTTAAAATTACTTACTAGGCCTAACCTAAAATTATTGTATGTATGTTGCCGTTAAAGCAGGTAAAATACATGAAATAAACCCACAATAATTTTAGGTTAGGCCTAGACTGATGAACCAACATTTTATGTTTATTGAATGTTTGAGTTATAGTTTGACTATTCCGTCTTCATTAGCCTTAAGTGCAAAACAGCAGGACGTTAAACCAAAAAAAAAAATGTTTGATTATTGGAGCCTGTCCATCACTGAAGATGGCGACTTTGTTGTTGAAACGCGTTTGAGTTAATACACGTATTAGTTGTGAGGTTTTGTGTTCAAAGTGTAGTCTATCAAGTATGTCTTCTCACAAGTCAAGCTCAATATTTATTTATTGAATGTATTTCAGCGCTTGACGATATCTGAACTACGCCGGACGGAACCGATCGTCTCTTAATTTAAATATTTATGAAACAAAACACATGTTTCTTGAATGTATTTACATTCATTGCCATAGCAAATAATGTGATAACGCTTTTTCGCTACTCGTACTTTATATTTGTCATTGCCATAGCAACCAATTAATAACGCTATTTTCGTTACGCGTTACATTTTTCTGTTTCTTAACTCCTACCGCAACCCGCGTTAAGGAACTTTGTTCCAAAAACGTTTTGGTTTTTCGTTCTTGGATAAAATATGTATCAAAAATTTGTGTTCAATTTATTTCCTACTTCAAAGATATTAAGTAGGTATTTTGTTTAAAAAAATGGTGGACAACTGGAAAACTTAGCAATACCGAATCTATGTTTATATTAACTTTTTTCTTTATGTTCACTACTAGAACACGTCCTGAAAGTTTCTCCGTTTCTTCTTGAATCAGCCTGTATATCACACAACTATATTAATTGTGTAATATATTTAATTCGAATTTAAATTTAACCGAACCTCAGTTTAAAATGTATTACATTTAAACTCCCATGCAATAAACCTGCTCATGTGTATCCTTGCTTTCAGGCATGCCATGTTTGTCTGCATGAGGATCGTTAGAATTGCCATTATAGCACTTCTTCTCTCAACTAACTACAAGTCATTTAATTATGCTATCTCCTAATGGGCAAAGTTTAAACCATGTATTCTATCTAGCAACAATATACATATAGCGTTTGCCCTTGTTACTAACAATATAAGTTACTAAATAGCAAATATATATTGTTGATGAGGTTTAGAATGGTTTAATTTAATTTAGATCAAGAAATGTATGTTAATCTAGAACTCTAGAGTATTGTTAAACGAATAAAACTATCCGCTATTTATTTCGGTAAACTCATAACTTGTATATATACAACTATGGGAAACCCCTGCGTGCTCCGCACGCTAACCACGTTGGAAATTTCTGTACACATAATCATGTTATCTTTTCTTTATAATAAAAGTGGAGGAATAATAATAACCCCAAAGCTAAGATGGCAAATAATGTTAAATGTGCAATTCAAACTATTTTATAACAGTAGTTATAATAAAGGTTAAAAGAATCAGCAAGGCTCAGATATGCACTTTAATAGAAACCTAACCTAAAAGTTAGAAATACAAATAATTGCTTCAAAGTTTGAAATCAGCTGTTAATGAAAATATTGGAGCAAATAGCTATATTATCTGAAATTTTATTCAATTTCTTGCTATCGTAATAAATTTAAATACATGTGTCGGTTCATCAGTCTAGGCCTAACCTAAGATTTTTTCCGACTAAATTTACAAATATTGAAATAAAAATAAAATATTTTTATCAAAATGAATTATATCCTATGTTACTCAGGAATAGCGTAGATTTTTATTAGTAAAACAATTTTTTTTTCAATCGGTTCAGTAGTTCCAGAGATTGCCGCCTGCATACAAACAAACAAACACATTTTACCTCTTTATAATATACGATTGATAGTGATGGCCGAAGGTACTTGGTAGAATTCCATAATAATTAAAAGACAAACACAATTTTTTGTAATTTCTACAAGGCAAGATTCACCAATAAAAACTTGTAGAAATTACAAAAAATTGTGTTTGTCTTTTAATCTTTATAATATTAGTATAGACAAGAAGTACTGACTGACAAATTCATAATCAACGTACAGCCAAAATTATGTTAGAGCTTTAACATTTTCAGGGTACCTGAGAAAGGATTTTGCTAAATATTGATTTTAAGGGATGAAAATGGTCGAATACGGGGTCTCTCAGCACTTTAACGGATAAAACAGCTGATTTGAATCACAATTTTAGATGTGGCATTATACTGAACCAACACAAGTTTATTGAACGCATTTGTATTTATTACCATAGCAACCAAGAAAATTTACGATTATTTACTTTTCACAACCAAATTTTTAGGTTATTCGAACAAATTAAAAACAAACAATATACGAAAAAGTCTTACTCTATTATAAATCAAGCATATTTAGGCCTGTTTTGTTACATATTACAAATAAAAAAGCTGATTTTAATGATTTTAAATACAATTAGTTATTTACTTTTCACAACCAAATTTTTAGGTTATTTGAACAAAATAAAAACAAACAATATACAAAAAAGTCTTACTCTATTATAAATCAAGCGTAATTAGGCCTATTTTGTTACATATTACAAATAAAAAAGCTGATTTTAATGAAAGACTAACACAATGTTAGGTTAACCCCTATACTGAACATACAAACGTTTCTTGAAAGCGGGTAGATTTATCACCATAGCAAACAAATTGGCAAATTTATTGGCTTTACCGTATCACATTGTGGTCATATTTTATAACTTGAAAATTATCTCTCTTCTATACGAGTATAAAAATAAACCTCTGCCCTAAACAATCGCCATTTCCGGGAAAATTTTAGATTAAACAATAATCAGTTTGCATTTGCATCGCTGGCGGTGAGCGAAGCGAGTAAACTCAAATAGTCCAACATAAACCAAAAGTCTGTGCACGCCACATTAATTACAGTTCACTTGTCACGCTTCTACCTAACACTTAACACAAGAGAACAGATGAGTTAAATTTCAGTGTACAAATGTTAAATAGGTGAAGGCGGTGAATAGCGGCGTGACTAATGGAGAAATCTAGTGTTTTCAGAAAGGACTAACTACATTAACAAATGTAGAACAAAAGCGTGTTTCTATAGAAATTGGGACTTTAAGAAGAAACAAACTGTTGTAGGCGGTGTTCAGTCGCGTAACTTAACCGAGTTTTTGTTCGAAACTGACAAGTTCTACAATTCCGTTGGGCCCCTTTGTCAGTGATGTATCGCAAATGTATGTATCGATACATAAAAATATCTAGTTGAAAATATCGACACATCGAAAGAAATTGTATACATTTTACATCTATAATCTATCGTTTTTTGCGTATTTCTTAATGTTTTAGGTTTTTTAATAAAACTAACTTTCTAAAAATAATTTCAAGAGCCGGATAATCAATGTACAATGAAAGCTAAATAAAAATCCAGGCGTGCTTAAGACCACACGGGAGATGTTGTAAACTTCTATGGCGATATTCTGATTTACACTTCAAAAGTATAGAAAATATTGATTAAAAACACAATTTATGAAATGAGGATGCACAATGTACATTTCAGAGATATTACCAAGTAAACTATTTTAGAACAACTTACGAAATAAGGAAGCTCAATGCGAATTTCAGTGGTATTACCAAGTAAACTATTTTAGAACAACTTACGAAATGAGGAAGCAAAATATCCATTTCAGAGGTACTACCAAGTAAATTATAAAATCTGCGAAAAGTCCGATTCACCGCCCGCAATTTTTAGACGAAGTGCACCTATTTGAAAGTTTATGAAAGTTTATGAATGTTTGGTCTTTAATGTTCTCGGGGTTGGGGTTGGGGGGGGGGGGGCTTTAAAACTTAAACAATTTTAGATATCGCAGAACATTTTTAATTATGTATTGGTTCTTGGTTTGGTTGAAAGTTAATAAAATTTAGATTAGATTAATTAAAAGATCAATTATAAAACATCAAGTTATATTGCTTACTAAAGTTGATGCACATTGAAGTTTCTATTAATTTGAGCTTTGTCTTTGAAATCGTTTTGGATTTGAGTTGGGATGTACTTTAAGTCATTAATACTTTACACTTTGTAAATACTTTATAACAGTTCACTCGGTAATATAACTCCAATAATTTTTACCACTGAAAAACTTGACGTGCCACTTTGACTTCCAAACATCCACAACTCAGACTCAAATTTGACTCCTTGGTGTCGTATTTTCTGCTTGGTTGCTCAGATTAATCTTCTATTTCCAAAATCCAATCATCTTCCATCAGTAGCCTCGCTCACGGCTTTGTTTTTTTTTCTTCTCGTAATTTTAATGAATTTGTAAACGTTTTTATGGTAAGAGATGAATTCTGTATTATTTTATTAACGGGTAACATAATTTTGATTTTTATATTTAACATAGTTTTTGTCTATTAAGTATTAGCATTGACTATATAAGTACTATAAGTAATAGTTATATAGTCAATGGTATTAGTAATTAGTAAGTAAGCGTTCATACCGCCTGTGTTAGATTCTATCTAAGCCTAGAGGGAACGCGATATAATGATTGTCATTATTACAGCCAAATACTTCGGCGGTTAACTTAATATCTTCATACATACAAACATTGGTCACACATTTCTCTTCTGTTGGTATAATTTGTATATACTAATTTGGTATTAAAGTAAAGTATTTTTATATTTGTGTAATTTGAAATCGGTTCTATGGCCCGCTCTTATAAAATATTTTCAATTCAAGCAACTACTCCAACGAGCATGAGTCTGCCCAATCTGCACTAATAATGGACTGCTGCAGTCGGCAAACAGCCTTCGACATGTGACGACGCGGTCATCGCCTGAAGAAGAAAATATATTCATCTAACAATGTATATTTGTTGTCTAAAAGTCCTAGATCTAAGTTCCCGGAAACAGTTGTACAACTCCACAGGCATATTTAATTCGGAATCGTCCCAATCAAAAAGATGGCGTTGAGTAGTACACATTGAAAAAGAGAAGGAGAAGAGTGAGAAGGTTTCGGAAACATCCTATGTTAGTATCTAGGCTTATCAAAGGATTATATTATACAATATTTGATGACCTTTGTGCTGATTAAAGTAAATTTTTTAACCACTATAAATAACTAACATAAATAATAAAACTACTAGCTGCGAGAACACACAACTACATTTACAAATAATTCGACCACGCAGCTAAACCGTTGACGTGAATTGAGTGAATTTCCAAAATTAAATTTATATATGTTTTTGGGTTTCAAACAACTATTTGGGAAATTGATCTACTCACGAAGGTGCTGCCAGCATGTACCAAATATATTGCCATCTATCACCACGGTAAAAGCAGTGGATTTAATTCTGGTACGTTTACGGTATTTTACGTTTTGATTGTTTTTGGGGGAACCAGTGGGCTATAAGGTCGCGTAAAAAAGTTTGCAGAATTATTTCGTATGTCTATTTTTTTAAAGGAAACTTGAAAAAAAATTAATTCCAGTACGAAAAATCTCATAAAATTGTTACTTCCGGTCAATAATTTTGGCTAACGAACTCGTCCAAGCAACTTAGAAAACCAACCCGCGTACCAATTTTGGACCAAATCGGACATAAAATGCGTCCGGTAGAGTGCGTACACATATATACATGTTACTTCCGGTCACAAATGTGATCTACTTCTTGTAAATTTTTTTGGAAAACAAACTCGTCCAAGCGACTTAGAAAAACAACCTGTGTACCAAATTTGGACCAAATCGGACGTAAAATGCGTCCGTTAGAGTGCGCACACATATATACATAAAGTTACTTCCGGTCAAAAATTTGGTCTACTTCCGGTAAATTTTTTTGGCTAACCTACCAGTTCAAGCGACTTAGAAACCCTATGTGTGTACCAAATTTGGTCCAAATCGGACGTAAAATGCGTCCGCTAGAGCGCGCACAAATAGGTACATATATATGTACTATATGATTTTTAATGACACCCCAAAACCATGATCGGTGCTCATTTGCTACTCCCAACCTTGGGTCTTACCATAAGGGCCACTTCAATAGCTCATTTTTCCTATGGAAATTCGCTAATAATGACTGACTGAAATAACAAATGTTTGTTGACAATTTGGTTTAGCCCAAAAAGCATGCGCGCGTCGCCAAAGTTGTACAACAGTGCCGGCACTGGTTGTGTCTGGCTAATAAGCTACATATACTGCAATGCCCCCCGACCATGGTGAGACAGAAACGGTTGACAGGACTGTTGCAGGGTCCGGACACCGGCCGTCAACTAGCTGTACAACTTTTTTAGTTGTACAACCGATCTTTCACGGCTAATAGCTCCCATTTGATTCAATGCCCCGCCACACCATCGTCAACCAGTTGTACAACAGTTGTACAACTGGTTGTCCACGGCTAATAGCGGCTTAACCGGCTGCTTTCTAGAGAATGAGAAAATACTAGCTAGGCCAACGGTACCAACTTCGCTCGAAGGACGACCTTGTACTTGTGCGCACTGTATCTGTTATTGCAAATAATTCGATCACGCAGCTGAACCGCTGATGTGAGTTGAGCGTATTTCCAAAATTACGTTTACATGTTATAGGGTTTCAACCAACTATTTGGGAAGTTGATCTACACACGAAGGCGTTGAATAATCTGTGTACGAAATAATTAGTAGAATTTGTTTGCTTCCAGCTTCGACTCACGTGCTCCTTCATGCCGCTCCCAGCGGAAAAACTCGACCTTGCGGAATCATATCAGAAGATGCCCTACGTGGATTTGAACCGGGTACTTTTACTTTTAATCGATTTTGGGGAACCAACAGACCTATAAGGTCGCGTAAAAAACAAAATGTGCAGAATAATATCATACATTTATTTTTTTAGATAAACCCCTAAAAAGTTTCATTTTAGTAGATTCCGGTTGTTGGATTTTTTAGCTAACTTACTTATCTGAGCGACTTATACAATCAACGTGTAAATTTGGACCAAATCGGACTTAAAAATGCGGTCCTTATAATGCGAACATATCCTATAACATTTTGATAACGCCTCAAAAACGTGTTCTGGGGACCGTGATCGGTGCTCAATTACTACTCCAGACCTTACGTCTCACTATAAAAGTCACTGCAACATTTCCTACGGAAATTCACTAATAACGCCGTCTAAAATATTGTAATCCCACAGATTAAAGGTTGAATTTCAATATTCACATAGTGTGAAAAAATGTTCGATATTTTGGCCTCACTGATACATCGAGGTTCAAAGTATCGATACAAATATATCGGTATATCGATGCATTGTTGTCAAACCTACCCCTTGTCACGCCGTTTGACGAGTTGCCAGACTCGAATAGACGCAAACTAACGGAACAGTTATAGGTTTGCGTTCTGCAATTGCTTTGTAAACACGTTTTATAAGTTGTAACACTCTGAAAGTATTTGGTCGTGGCATCAAACCGTTGTAAAAGCATTACAATGTATCGACAGCGTGAGCCTAAGTGTTGCCAACTTTACTTTTACCCTCTTCAACTGGCGTGCAGAGAAATCGAGTTAAACTTAGAGCAGCACATTTGCCATAAGTGCCGAGCAAAAGTGTTTGTGCTGCGATAAACAAATATACGAAATAAAACAAATACATTGTATTAGGTTTGCAAGTGACTTAAATACCGACCGTTTTTAAACAGCGGTACTACGGTTGTTTAACATACAGTAGTTTAAATATACAGAGTGGGGTGAAAAGTCTGAGAACGGTTTAATATTTCGTCTATAAGGAAAATTTTAAGGTAGACTAGGGGCTCTGCCCCTGGACGCTCCGCGTCCCAACCCCGCCTCGGCCTTCGGCCTCAAATGGCTGCTTCGCTTCGCTCGCAGTTGAAAAATTTTACCTAATCTAAAAAAACTGGTAGTTGTGAAGAATTATAATAAAATTTTATTCTAATAATTAGCCCAATTGGTGTTTTGGTTAGTTAGCATTTTTCGTTGATTTTTGTTTGTGTTTGTTTTTAGTTTGTCAATGTAACCTCAAAAAGGTAATATTCTTCAAATTTTCTAAGTAATGTTGCTATGGTAATGAAAGTAAACAAACATGATATGTTGCTAAGTTTTTTATACGAACAGCTGTTTTTGTGCCCCTGATAAAATCAATAGAACGTATGTTATGTTTTATTTATAATAATTGGTGTTTTAGTTCATTGTAGGCCTAACCTAAAATTATATTCAGTTTTTGATCCAAATCAGTTGTTGATCAAAATCAGCTGTTTTAAGCTTTTCATACGAACAACTGTTTTTGTGCCCCTGATAAAATCAATAGAAATCTTTCTTCCATAAGATTAACATTGAAACTTTGATGGCCACTGGGGCGTAGCCCTAATGTCCTAGGACTTCGGTAAATGGTCTAAAACCTTCCCAGGGTTAACCTGTGTTACTATGCAAAATTTCAAAGCAATCGGATGGACATTATACGAACGCAAAGTGGACAAAGAACCAAAAAAAATCCCCCATAAGGAATACACAGCAGAAATTTGCATTTGATTATAACGTTTGTAAGGCGAAAGATACATGATTTGTAATGCTTGATGACATATCTGTGAATGATTACCTGCAATTTAAAAAAAAATAAGAAAATCGGCCGGATAGAATGGCCGTACTGACTGCCACAAGTTTTCATAAATTCTTTTAATATATAGATGTGATTGAGGAACCTACTCTATGTAAAAATACTATTTTATTAAGATTTCAAAACATATATAAAATAAACGGTATCAGTTAACTGACACAAACATTCTCCCAACTTACTGTAGTCAAAATAATACTGTTTTTAATCATTTTATTTACTACTTTTTAGAACAAAACAAAAAAATAATATTCTACCTACGTCAATCGTATAAAAAAGTTATTGTCTCAGGCGGGATTCGATCGCGCGACCTTTGAATTACTGGCCGTGCTCGCTATCGTGGTGCTACCCCGTGCGGCCGCCGCCGCTATGCTAGATTGACAACACAAACTTGTTTATTTTTAAACATTTCCCCATAATTATAAAACGCCGAAGTTTTGATAAAAACGGGTGGTGTCATTTTGTTTGGCATCTTAAGCACTATAAATACTGAAAATTTGATCAAAATCGTTAGAGCCGTTTTTGAGAAATTTGCATTTTTGTCGTTTTTTATGGGTTTTTAGGGGTAAATTACCCTTAAAAATTAAAAATTACAAAAAACGAAAAAACGCCTGGAGATATTAGGGTTTAGTACCTACATTCCAAATTTCATGAAAATCGGACCAATAGTGTCCTCTCTGGTCGTGTATACATACAGACAGACTGACAGACAGACACCACTCTAAAAACACTTTTTTGGGTTCAGGGAGCACCAAAACAAAAAATTCCACTAAAAATATTTTTGGGTTCAGGGAGCACTAACACAGATAATTGCACTAAACAATTTTTTGGGGTTCTGGGAGCATCAAAACAGATAATTCAACTGAAAATTCAAATTCGAACATTTTTACGAAAACAATACTTTCTCCATATACTACGTATAGCGTGGAGAAAGTAAAAAATTAAGATGGCGGATATGGCCATCTTGAATCCGCCATCTTGAATGTAACTTTGTTTTTTTTATGGGAAGGTGGTAATGTGATACATCATTTTGATGTAAAATTTTAAGAGAAAACCAACGGTGAAATTCGCACATCCATATCTTTAACCCATTAAAAATGGCGGCCAAAAAACTGACGAAATCCGTGTTTTTAGATTTTGCCCCATTTTGCTGTATTATTTTTGTTTTTAATGTTAATTATTATTACTTTGGGATTTAGAATTACATAAACATTCAAATTACATGCCAAATATTTGGGAGTATTTGGTTGAACCACTCGAAATCAATTTTGAAAAAATCAAAATCGCTGCAACTAAAACATGTTAATACTTTCAAACATCGTTGTGTGTCATATAGTTTGAAAACTTATTTATTTCTAAATTAAAAAAGAATAATAATTGATATTAAAAAAAAAAAATAGTACAGTGAAATGGGGCAAAATCGGAAATCAGTAGTTAGTTGGGTTTTTGGCCGCCATTTTTAATCGGTTAAAGATATGAATGTGGAAATTTCACCATTGCTTTTCTCTTAAAATTCTACAACGAAGTGATGTATCACGTGACCACCTTCCCATTAAAACAAAAACAAACTTACATTCAAGATGGCTGTTCTAAGATGTTATGTACGAAATATTAAACCGTTCTCAGATGTTTCACCCACCCTGTATGTAAGTTTCTATTATCTTGACCATTTATACAATATTGTGTGAAGTAAAAAGGTTTGAATATATTTTGTTTATTAGCCGAATTTTCGAAGAAAATAAGAGCTATTACACTCGACCCAAC
>JAGFPH010000198.1:345712-358934 GCA_018207615.1 Philaenus spumarius | reverse complement strand
TGTATCCATCATAGTACTGTGTAATCATAATACTGTATCCATCATAATACTGTGTCCATCATAATACTGTGACCATCAAAGTACTGTGTAATCTTATTACTGTGTCCATCATAGAACTGTTTTCATCATAATATTGTGACCATCATAATACTGTGTCTATCATAATACTGTATCCATCATAATACTGTGTCCATCATAAAACTGTATCCATCATAGTACTGTGTCCATCATAGTACTGTGTTAATCATAATACTGTGTTCATCATAGTATTGTGTAAATCATAGTACTGTGCCTATCATAATACTGTGTCCATCATAGTGTTGTGCCCATCATAGCACTGTGTCTATCATAATACTGTATCCATCATAATACTGTGTTAATCATAAAACTGTATCCATCATAATACTGTGTCCATTATAAAACTGTATCCATCATAGTATTGTGTTCATCATAATACTGTGTCCATAATACTGTATCCATCATAGTACTATGCCCATCATAGTACTAATTTTACTTACACACAATTGAGTACAATTCTTAAATAAAAAAAGGTTCATGATTGTGTGTTGTATCATAAAATTACATTATTGTTGTAAAATTGTACCTACTAAGTCCAAAGAAACTCCAACAAAAGAAGATCATCCAGATCAATTCACGTCTTACAAAGTTATGTATTAACAAAAATTAACAAAATAAAAAATACGTATAGGTGGAATGATAAGGTCCTCTTTTTAAGTTGGTTGAAAATATAGAATCATTTATCCCAATTTCTTAGTTAATAATGTGAGCAAACGTGATACTTGACACACATAAACAAGAGAGGTGGTTAAATTATTTCAGGTAATGTTGTACGACGCAATCTGGTCATAAAATAATGTGTAAAGAACTACAAAAATCGTGCAATGTTGTAACTACGTTTAGAAAACTGCCATTACCTAGTAGTATATTAAAGCTGTTTTATTTGAAAAATACAGTTTATAAGTTAATTTTCTTTATTCGCTACCAGATAGTAGGACCTCCTGGGCAGCCTATGAAAATTCTAGTTACTTTATCCTCTAACAGATAGCAGCACCTTCCGACTTTCTACATTACTAATCTTTCCTATCTTTTCTATAATTATTATATTGCATCCTTCTATATATATATATATATTACCAACCAAAGGAACTATGTTTCATACGGGGTAATTAAGATTGTCAGGTAGGTTATGTTTCATGAGAGATGTTGACAGAAGGGCTTTCTGAACACTATGCTGCCGAAAATTAATTAATAGCTAGAAAGAGAAATAAATAGAGAAAATGTAAATTTTTTATAAAGATCTGTTTTTAAATAGTTATAGTATAAATGTATTTGGTTCAAGAATATAATCCAACAGATCACTGGCAATGTGTTTTGTATAAATGAATGTCAAACATATTTAAAAAGGAGTAATCCCGCCCTTTTAAGTTTTTTTAATATTTTACTTGTAGGCTATGAGTTAATTATATTATGCTTCAAGTTTTCAATTTATTTGCTTCTGTAAATGGTGTTTCAATACAAAGTAATGATTGTAAGTATTCTATTTAATTGAGAATAAATTATTTTTATTTATTTTTAACCATAACATTATAAATTAGTTTGTCAAGTTCTTTTTAAAGGATTGTAAATTTGCAACAAAGCATACAATTAATTAATGGAAGAACATGATTTCAATGGAGGAAAAAAAGTTTATTTAATGTTAAAACTGAACTATATGTCAAACGGAATATTATGGACCCTAAGTACCTATTTGTAATCATTCTAGAGCCTTCTGTAGCTCCTACAATTTGAGTGTAACTAGCTATTAATGAATTATCCTTTTATTTGTTTAGTTTATAATTTTGTACTAAATTATAAATGTATTAAATGTACATTATTTTTACATTGCATCATACAGTTTATATAATATAATACTATTTTATGTGGGTACTGACATAACTTGGTTTAAACACATTTAGTTAGAAAGTGTATAATCACAGGTGTTCAACCTTACACGCACACTGGCATTAAATGACGCCAGATATTCCTGATACCTATACTGGTGCAAACTTATAAAATACCAATTCAATTTAATGTAAAAAATATTTAAAACAAAAAATAAAACAAATTATTTTTTCGCTCCTGTAAAAATATTATCCTTGAGATGTTAATCTCAAAAAAAAAAAAAAAAAGAAAAAAAGTAATTCAGTCACAGTGTTCTGGTTTACTGGTTTATAGTTATTAAATAATGTTTTGTCACGTTTGGATGTTAATAATTCTTTCAATTTGTTTCTATGCGGGGTTATTAATTCCTAGAGTCTGGTAAGCTTCAATCAGTAGACCTTTAACTTCTAACTCAGTGAAGCTAAGCCACTCTCTGTGGTCTCATTCTACAGATCAGATTGTAATATTATACATTTATTGCACAAATATTAGTTTTGAGTCGTTCTGGTGTCGTTTAGTTGAATTGACATAGAAATAAAGAAAATTCAACAAAATGTTGGCTGAAAGTAGTGGAAAAGACCTGACAAAATACAGAAATCATATTTTTGGAAAGAGCTTCTCGACAGCGATACAGAAATGTCTCTCAAATACTTTATGAAACAGTTGAAAGAAAGAAAGCGGCAGTACAAAATAAAGAACCTATCTTTGGAAATATTCTTGGAAAGGACAATTTTGGTATAGCCCTTTTTATTTTCGTTCTAAACAAAATGTCAAAAGTGCCCATCTATGTGACTGCTGCTAAGATTTCATGAGATTCCCATAAGCAGTGTTTCATCAATTTTTCGTTAACGGTCAATTTCACGGAAAAAAGTATTTATTAATGTTAACTTAGAAAATTTATAACTTAGAAAATTTCTTTTTTTAAATGTTAGTAACATTTATACACAGGAGTAACCCTTTCGGAGATAATTAGATTTGTAAAGTTTACCAAACAGTGTGCTCTCCTCAATGGCATGCATAGATCATTAAGCTTTGAATATCACTTCAAATATAGAGGAATTCACTTGTGGCCGGGTTTTAAAGCACATATTACTACGTGTATAGTGTAGTTAGACTATTGTGTTGCTGTAAATGAAATGTACTGTGAACAGTTTCTTATAAACCATTTACTTTAAATGCTCAACTTGTATCATTGTGAAATACAAAACGTAAACGAGTTTTGAACACTTTATAGTTAATGAGTTTTAAATGAGTAAAAAATCATGAATTAGGCCTAACAGTGACACCAAGTAAAGAAAAACATCTCAAAGCTTGCGTATAAAGGGTTACTTTTTTGTGAACTTTGAGACTGCAAGTATAGCAGTACTGAAATCGATGGTGACTTATGAAAGAAATGTTACTTAGAACCAGAATACTAATAAACATACCCATAACTAAAATTACCTTTTGCGGAAATCTCTGGAAAGCATTGTTTAATTTGTCTGTACTAGAAACCATCTAAATACATAACGAAATAGCTACTACATCAATGACACTAATAAAAGATAAATAAAAAGTCTTTATTTAAAATAGTCATCCATTTCTTTACTTTCATTTAATTCTCATAACGTAAAAAAAGATTATCCACTAACTCAAACGTGTTCATGTAAGACCCACTCTTGTAACTAACAGAGCCTCAACCAACTACTTTTTCACTAAAAAACGCTACACTTTTATGCTTCTCCTAGGGTGGCAAACATCCAGAATGTCCCAGAATAAATAAACAAATAGCATAATTCATTCTTAATTGTGTAGACAGAATTTGCAAGTTTTAAAAGTTTGAGAATATTGTCGAATTAAAAAAAAACATATTAGTTGAAAAAAAAAAATACGGCAATTACCTAAGTTATAAATTATTAAAATAGCTAAACTCAGAAAATAGCTAAATTTTGCGCACATGTTTGTAGGAAGTACGGATATAGTAAATACTTCATGTATGTAATCGTAATCATCTATGAATTTATTCATCACTTTAAAAGACATATGGTGGTCAAATAAAATTGCAAATTGCCTTAAACATGTTTGAATTGAAGGGCTGAGAAGCCAAGGGGTATAAGTGCAGTAAAGTTAGTTTTGAGAAAACTCAGTTTAAATTCAAACTGTTATTATCAAATCCAGGTAAACCCATGATCAGTAAAACTAGTATATTTTTAATTGCTAGGTTCTAGATTAAAACAATAACAAAGATTAATTTGATTTTCAACGTCTTATTCTTTGTTATCAGCCAATATTTTATCAAAGTTGTCGCTTGTACCCCTGGGCTGTTAACACGTTCACTGCTAAGGACGCACGTCTGAGCTTGACACTGAACACTATGCATTGCACGTCAACCCCCATATTGGGAGTATTTTCAATACACAATGCACTGCATGCTTCGCACGCCAACCCTCATATTACCTGAGAATTTTCAATACACAGTGCATTGCGTGAAAAGGTTCAAAAATAAAAAATAAAGTAATTTCTACTCATTTAGGCTATAAATATAAAAAATAAAAGGTAAGCTCCTAGCATATGAAATACAAAATTTGCACAGCAGTGAATGTGTTAACAGGAATTATAATATTCATTGTTGATAGCCTTAGAACTACATATATTATATATATATATATATATATATATATATATATATATATATATATTATTTATATATTATATTAAAAGATATATCCTTATATATAATTCTGTAAGCAAAATTTTAGATTCAAAATTGTGGGAATTTGGTAAATCGGAGGATGAAGGGAGAGGTGTCAAATTAAAGGTATCGATTCAAGGAACGAGGGAAAAATATAAGTTTTTTTTAAATTAAAAACTAAGGGGTTTTTGAGATCCCCGAAAAACGAAAAATCCCCATAAGAAATACATGAGAATTTAAAAACATAAAACAGCTGTTCTGCAGTTTATATTAAAACATTTGGTATTAAATAAATAAATTGAAAACATAAAACAGCTGTTCTGTAAAATAATATATGTCAGTTAAAGTAAATTATATTTTTAAATAAAATCTGCTACTTATTAGCCTATAAAAGATACACGTTGACACACACATAGAGAAACCTTATAAGTGTGATTTTTGGAAGGTTGTATGGCTGTTCTATTAACTCTTCATACATTTATACTAATATCATAAAGAGGTAAAGTTTGTTTGTATGTAGGGGGTAATCTCTGAACCGATTGAAAAAATAGTTTTATTGATAAGAAGCTACACTTTATCTGAGTAACATAGGCTATAATTCATTTCGATAAAAATCTTTTTTTATTTCAATATTTGTAAATTTAATCTGAAAAAATTCTTAGGTTAGGCCTAGAATAATAAACCAACACGTGTATTTACATTTATTACCACAGCAATAAATTGAATAAAAGAACAGATAATATATCTGTTTGTTCCAATATTTCCATTAACAGCTGATTTCAAAATTAGAAGCAATTATTTTTGTATTTCTAGATTTTAGGTTAAAGTTTTAAAGTGTAGACTTAAGCCTTGCTGGTTCTTTTAACCATTATTATAACTGCTGTTATGAAATATAAGAAATAATTTGATTTGAACATTTATCATTATTTATTATCTTAATTTTGAGGTTATTATTATTAATCATATAACTTTATTATAAATAAAACATAACATTTGTTTTTAGAAGGTCCCATTGGGGGTTGGCGTGGGGAGCACGCAGGGGTCTCCCCTAGTATTATACATTATTATAATATATAGGAATTATAAGTTATGTAATAAAACACAGGCTACAAGTAAATTACCAATGTAAAGTAAAGTGACTTGCATCACATGTATCCCTTCACTTCTAAGCTAAACAGTTCTCTCCTATGAAGTAGTTTTTTTTTGCCACTAGATCTCAGCACATGATAGACTTACAGTTATATTCCATGGCCACAAACACTTTAAAGTGTTGAAGAGCCAGTTTCTGCGCTTAACTCCTTTATAAAAAAAATGTCACTTGTATCTTACCTCTTGGCTTCTCAGCCCTTCAATTGTGTTGACCGAAAAGACAGTTGCATCCCTTTAACTGAGTTGTTAATTCAATTATCTAATCATTTTTTGTAAAAACGTATTTGTAGCAAAGTTTTTCGGGGAATGCACTTTTTTGTATTTTGTTCTTAATTATATTGCACACATTTTGGGCCGCTTTAAACTAAGTAAGAAACAATTATTCAACACTCCACGTTAACTTTACTTTAACTTTTACTCAATATTATTTACACATTCACGACTCAATGGAAAATTCACTCATACAATATAACATTAACCAGCTGAATATAGTGGAATGTACAGGTTATTGACAGCTACGCTGTCACACGTCTCCCTATATTAGCTAAGGTGAATATATTGAATGCCTTAAGGGATCCCACTGTATGTTTGCTAAGCAATAGATGTCATACCAATCAGCAATTACAGTAATTATAATTCACTACTTTCAGTTTATGATATTATGCCTAGTCAGAAAGTGGAAGAATTGAATACCAGCTTTCCATAAACCAAGAAAGACACCATTTTTAAAATGAAGTAAAAGATTAAAATATAGGTTTTAGATTTTAAAAAACCATGTATTTTATTTTTAACCCTCGACACAAGTGAGGTTTAACGTGTGTATCTGTGACTTGATCGAGTTCTTAGCTATGATCCAAGAACATATGTTCAGCTGTTCGGGGTTTTTTTAAATTTGTAATTACAGATGGAAATATATGTGATGAAGCGGCTGGCTGTATGCGCAGAAGCAGGGACAGCCAATGCGCATGCGCTGACAGCGTATAGGTCAGTGAAGCGAGTCAGTCGGTGACGGAGGTTCGTCACATTGTCTAGTACACTACCGTTCCTAAAAACATTGTAGTGTTGATTATTTATGTGATAAGGAAACAATTACTTATTTTTACTCTGTTTGTGGTGTACAAACAAAAATGGATGTGCATCCGAGTTGTTCTACCAGTAGGAAATCAGTGATACAGTAAGCCACGCGCAGCGCTCCGGCCGTAAAAAACAGACTGGGTAGTAGAGTACTGGCAGCAGTCACATCCCCACCCCATCACACATAGCATACCTGTCCTCCCTTCCACACCCAATCGTCTGCCAGCGCGACTCGCTTCTTCACACATATTTCCATCTGTAATCTGATATTTATCACATTTTCTCCACAGTGACATATCCTAGAATTAATTTTGATTTAAGGGTTGAAACAACCCCTAAAATAATAACTATTAATTGTAATACTTTCCTTAAAGCTAGAGATCTGAAATTTTGGCACTTATTAATTTTAATTGTTTTTTTAGAAAATAAACGATAACACACACAATTTAAATAGTTATGACTAATGGGTAAGCTGGGACGTAACAGCCCGTTTACAATAAAAATCAATTGTTAGACATCCCATGATTAACACCTTTGTTTCATAAGTGGTAAGTTGTTTGCATTTGCTACACCCTCTAGTATTTTACAAATCAATAAACTGCAACCTGTACAGGTTTTTATTTTGCGATGGTTCATAAACGTTTTTTGGTTTTTTGAGCTTGAATAATGAGTTGATTTTATGAAGGAGGAGAAAATGGAAAAAGTTCACAACTTATTTGATATCTTTTATGTTTGACGGTTTTTTTTTCTATCTTGTGCCTTGATTACAATTTAATAATTACAAAAGCTTTAAATAGTCCATGAAGTCCATACTTTCATCTGATCGTGAATGTCTTCACTGTCCCGTACTTAAACACCTAGTGAAATTATATCGCTCGAAATTATGTGAGGGAAATGGAAGCGAGCACGGTGTTGGTGTAAAATGCACGCAGGGATCTCTTCCGGCCACATTATTTTATGTATAAGAATAATTTAACAAAAGAATACAGCTTTAGGTTTTGTTCGAATCAACGAGGTTAAAAAAGTCAATTTGCAGTTCGATAATATTCTATTTTTATGCGCAGACTTGTAGGACAACTAGGTATGTAAACGCATAAATATTCTTGCAGTAAAATCTTCTCGAAACATTTTTAATACTGCAGGAAGCACACTTTTCACAAGAACATTTCTTCGACTACTCATTACGTGGTAATGTACTTCATGAAATCTTATAAAAGTAAATGTATTAAATAATATATTAAATTTATTCAAACATTTAAGTTTTTTTTATAACTTACAGTACTTATAAGAACAAGTAGCCTACTCTAAATTGTTGTTCTAAAGATATGGTGTTAATGAACAATACAAAAAGTGTATTAATTGAGAAGGTGGTAACATACATTTTAATACTAATAATATATTTCACAAAATAATTCACGCCCTCATTCACAAAAAAATTAGAAAATATAGAACGTAAAATAGTATACATTTTGAATTTGATTGCTTCTGTAAATTACTTTACAATTTCTATCAAGGAATAATACTTGGAGGTTGTACCCAACCCCCGAACTTAGTCTCTAACTCTTTAGCCACTGCGAAGCATATCCTGTCTTGATTAGGTGCAGCAACTACCTACAAACATAAAATATATGGTTATACCTTCAACCATTCACAACTAGTATTAAGTAAAACAATTCATTTAGATCAAATAACGATCAATTAATGTATGGGGTGATCAAAAATAAAATAGCGGATAACTCAAAAAGAACCCAGCAGAAACGAATAAAATTTATTTATTGTTAGCGACATGGCAGACATTTAAGTAATAATTTAACTCCTCTGGAACATTGACTCAGAACGGACTGCAGTTGATGCATTATTTCAATGCTGTGTGTTTTTCAGCAAAGGAAAATTGGTTTACTGCATTTTTAATAAAGGAAGTTGGAGGCAGTTAAATCCAGGGCTGTCATCAGAAATCCAGAGGGTTATCACAAATAAATATTTTGGAAACCTTTTTATGGATATTCTCGTAACCCAATCTGTTTTCATCTTTTATAACATCTTGGAGTCTTAATCATATTTTAATATGTCCATAGGCGGCTCTAGACTAAATCTTCTGGGGGGGGGGGCTAATCGATATTAGCGGGATATTATTCGGCGCGCACCACCATTCCCATGGTGTTTGAGAACGTAATGAATAACATCACTATTAGCGAATTTACAAAGGAAAGATGAGCTATTGCAGTGACACTTATGGTGAGACCAAGGTCAGGAGTAGTAAATGTGCACCGATAATGGTCCCCATGGAGTGTCATTAAAATATATATTATATATATATCTTTGCACTCTTACGGCCGCATTTTAAGTCTGATTTGGTACACACGTCGGTTGTCTAAGTCGCTCGGACGAGTTTGTTAACCCAAAAATTTCAACAACCGAAAACATGTTATTCGACAACAGGAAATAGAAGTGCGAGGTTTGAAAACCTATCCTGAGGTCCTCAGTCGGTGTTACATTCTCCTCACTGCTGAGAAACTTGCGTGATGTATAGCTTTTGGTATTGGTTGCAGCAAATCTCAAAGCTTTGAATGAGTTTGGAAATGTTTCTTCTTTAACTGTTATTTTCAAATTTAACTTTCTTGTTTTCCTAAACAAGAAGTTGATTTTGTAGAGTCAATAGTACAGTGTTTAGCAATGTCCCTTTGACTTTCTTGCTCTGTTTCTAGGCTATCAGAATTTCAAATTGTACGTTGTCAAGAAAATTTGGGGTAAGCCCCAAGTCCTCCCCTTCAGCTGCCAATGATTGTGTCAGAAGCAAACACATTTCTACTACCGTACTATCAAAATAAATCATTTACATTGTGCACTTAGTATTTTTACAATTCATTAGTAGATTTCTGATAAAATTTAAATTATATAGTTGCTTTTATTAGATTCATTTTTATATAATTTTGAAGGCATGAATAAATATTGTTTAAACATGTGTTTCAAGTATTTTGTTTATATTTCCATAATGTTCTAATTACCTAGAATGTACCGTAGAATAAAAAAGAAAGTAGTCGTGAGACTGAAGACAGAAGTGAAAACTGTCATGAATGTAAATCATTGGTTATACTGGTTTAATCAGAAATTTTGTCATTCATTTTATCTTGTCCCATTTAAAATTTAAGTCTAAAAAATAACATAAATATAGACTATAGATCATCACGTTTAAAATCAAAGTAAAAGTTTAGCAACATAATTTTATGTTAGTCCTATACTGAACCAAGTTTTTACATAGAACTAAGTTAGCAAATTTAGATATTAAAAAAATTAGAAAGCACTATGTCCATTATAGATGTGCACCAAGTACACTAATTTAACACAATTTACAAAATTAGGAAGAGCAATGTCCATTTCATCGGTATAACCTGACATGACAAAATCCTTACGTATAAAGCCAAAAAATGGCTTATAATAGCTTTGTACATAGACAATAATACCAATGGAAGCAGACTATTTCCAAGAGAAATTTAAAACCATTAAATGCATTGCTATAGCAAATGGGCTCTATGATCGACAGACTATTTTAAAGATTTTTGTTGGACAAACAAAAATGACCAGAAAAGGAAAAAGCCAAAAATCCTTTGTCTCTATTGAGTATGGCAATGTCTTCCCAAAAATGTTAACCAACAGCAACAAAGTTAATATAACAATAGTGTGTCAAACAAACAACAACACTGGCAATATACTCCTTCCAAAGTTAACGACACCGGTTGAAACCTTGATGGGTGTATAAAAAATTAAGATGACATTTTACATGGAAGAGTGTTTAGTGAACTCAATTGCAGTAGTGAAGAGAAGTTAAAATTATAGAACAAAATTTTCTAGCTTTTTTTTGTTTGGTATAGGCTAACACTCACGAGTTATACAATTTTGCTAATGTACGCCACTATGAGGTTGGAATATTAGTAATCACTTGCTAACTATCTCTAATCAACCTTAAAGGAAATAATTTTTATTTCAAAAACAGCTACTGAATTCTAGTTTGAAGTGTCTGTATAACATACTCTGGAGGATTTTGATTTAACTTTGATAGATTAATTTACTAAGAACTTACTTGAAACCCTATAGGCAGTCCTTGTTTGTTTAAGCCCATTGGTACATTTGTAGACGGTAGACGCAATGCTGCAATGGTATTGACATAAACAGTGCCGAAACTTTTTGTCATTATCATGTGGTTGTAATGTGCAGCTGTCGGAAACGTTGGCAAAATGAATATTCCATTGTCTCCTATATGGTTCTGAAAAAGAGGAATAATTTAAATATATATTTGAAATCTCTTGATCACGCATTCTTTCATTTGGAATGTGATGAAAATGAAGACAATTTGTATGTCAAAAATACCTTTTATTTTAACTTTTTTACTCAGGCCTGAAACATTCTAACATTGAACAGTTATTGCATTTACTAATCAAAGTGACATGATTTATTTCTAGGACAAACCCTTTATTTACTATGCTAAAACTTGTCTCGGAAAGTAATTGTCCTTTGTTTTAAATATTGTCCTACTATAATTTAATATTTATTTGTAAAAAAAAAAAGAATAAATATTTTGTATAAAACTAAGAATTGTAAAATAACTTTAAAATATTATTTAATAAAAAATGTACAAGCTCTTTTTCGCTAATAACTCATTTCAAAAAGTCATTTTCTCTTTGAAAGCAAAAAACAATATTCTTAACTAATGAAATAACAAAGGTTATAATTGCCTATACCCAGGTATTTTTTTGGTGCTGTAGGTACTGCTTTTTACAAATTTTTTTTATGACGTTGCACTGGACAATCCAACACAGACTCATTCAACACTCGGTTCAGAATTTTACGCCCACCAATTGAATAACCTCAAGAAATCCCCACACTACAGTGCATTGCGACTATGCGAGCCAACTACAGTAAAGTCTCCTACATTGTCCAACATATCAGCTCGAAATCGAAATGGGACAACTTGGGAGTACCAGACACCCTTTTTCCAGCCCCCGAATGCATTTCATATTGAAAATACTCCCAATACGGGGGTTGGCGTGCAAAGCACGCAATGCATTGTGTATTGAAAATACTCACCAATATGGGGTTGGCATGTGATGCACTGTGTATCCGCCTCTTCTCATACTGTTCAGTGACAAGCTCACATGTGCATCCTTAGCAGTGAACATGTTAAAAGGGTTTAAATTCAAATCCCCGTGCCTGGACTGCCCCCCCCCCCCCCCGAAAAGTTTTCCTGGCTACGGCCTTACCTGAATGTATGATAACCTGTTTGAATGTATGATACATTGGGATATATATGCATTTTGCTATCCAATTTTATGGTTTTATTAAAAATTATAAAGCTGAGGTTATTCAGCTTAAAGAACCTACTTAAGGCTCTGCAGTACATAAATCTTGTCACTTTTCTCGCCCATAAGAATAATGTTACACTTGAACATTCGTACCGCTGCCAATTTTAATCCCACAGTTATGATTTACGGCTTATTTCAAAGATCACGTTAACGCGGATGTTTCCCTTTTTTAAAAAATTTCAATTTTTGGATAGTTTTTGAAAAAAATGAGTTCAAGTTTGAAAACAATCTTTCAAGTTCTTGATTTTTTGTTGGTCAATGAAAACCTATATCGAAATTTTTAAAAAAGGAAAACATCCGTTATTTTATCTTCTATCTGGTAAAAAAAAATGAATTTTCTAACTTATAAATTAAAGCAGATACAAGTGTTCAAAGGAAGTAATGTACCTAGACGTACGGTGTCGCTCTCGCGCGGATCATATAAGTACTACTCAGTTGCGTATGAATACTACTTTTACAGATAAAAGGCACTACTTTCAATATTGTCTGCAATATTACAACTCAAAAATTATCGAATTTAAATTATTCAACGAAAAAAACACTTAACTTATGAAAGTAGGCTTAACTTGCAAACTGTTTCTGAAATATATTTCTTTAAAGAAATATTATTATATACAAACAATAATGTAATTGAAAACCTACTGTTGATGATACAAATTGAAACTTATTTCAAAATACTTATTTCCGATTGAATCCCCGTAAGTACATTCATGAAATATCCGACCAAGTTCAGTACTAGGGGTTATAGTTTATTGGTACTTTTCTCGGGGCCATGCAATTAGGCGGGTGAGAGAAATGTCGGTGTTGCCAATTCATGCTGTAGTTATTTCTACAACTTACACCCGTCAAGTAAAGGTTTTGAAGCTCAATAGTAATGTTTTCTCTCGTGCTTGTGAGTCTGTCTACAGAGCATTGTGAAATAAAATTATAACACTTCCTTCTGAAAATGCTACTGATTCCAATGGTATGAATTTTTTATTTTTCAAACGGCAGCAAATAATTAACAGAAGAATGAAAACCTAAATGGTAA
>JAGFPH010000198.1:300225-330712 GCA_018207615.1 Philaenus spumarius | reverse complement strand
CTTTCTTAAAATCAACATATTAGGATATTGTAATATTTTAATAAAATGTCTTTGATAGTAAAATAACTGATGAAATAACTCATTATTATCTAACAAGATTTCTTAAAAAATACTGAACAATAAAGTTACATACGGTACCTACAAAATACAATACATTATTCCTAATGACGTGTACAAACCTTGCAATAACAGTCAATCTAAAGAAGGTTAACGTACTAATGACACCATTCCCGACATTGAGATGGCCACGACCAATACCACCTATAATACAAGGCCTACGGGCTCTGACGTCACAGTGACGTGACGTCAGCATAAGAAGGCCATCATTTTCTCGCCAGATAAATCCGATAGATGTCTCAGCTTATCTCAAGCTTTGTTTTACATGACAGCTGGTTAAGATCAAGATATTTTGAGGTTACTTTGTTTTGTTTTATTTGTTTTATGTGCTTTATTTAGTGTTAACATAATCTATAAAATGCCTAATAAGTGTTGTGTTCTTATAAGTGTTGTGTAATTATATAAATGGACAGAAGGTCCACATATTTAATTTCCTAAAAGAAGTTAACCTATTAAATAAATGAATTGCTGCTATTCCCCGTGTATCATTTACACCGACAAAATATACCAAGGTTTGTGAGTTACATTTTTTTTTATAATTACAACGAGCATATTACTTGGACAACAAAATCAGGACAAATTGTTAGGCGCAAATTTACTATTCGACCCTAGGCTAACCTATGGCAACAGAAATGTAAAAATAATAGAAAAAATCCTAAAGGGTTCTAATGTATGGGTAATTATTCACAGTATATTTACCTGTATTCAACATTTAACAGTAGAATGTAAAACAACGTAGTTGTCTGCAAAAAATATTAGGCTAGGGTCAAATAGTAAATTTACTTTTCGACCCTAGCCTAATATTTTTGCAGACAGCGACGTTGTTTTACATTCTACTTTACTATTCGACCCTAGCCTGATATTTTTGCAGACAACGACATTATTTTATATTCTACTGTTAAATGTTGAATACAAGTAAACATACTGTGACTAAATACCATAGATTAGAACCTTTTAGATTTTTTTTTTAATTATTCTTGCACTTCTGTTGCCAAAGGTTAGCCTAGGGTCGTAAAGTAAACTTACGCCGTAAATTTACGCCAATTGTTACAGTAAATTTAAAGTGTCCTCGCCTTCATACAGATGCAGTTCCTCGCCTATTTCCTAATTGTCCCCACTATCTCCAAAAAAAATACTAAATTTCGTCTGAGCAGCGGTGAAAAAAGAAGTTAATTGCACAAAATATGTTGTTTATAGCCCTAGAAGAGAGTAAACAAGGATATTTAAGATACAAAGAAACACCAAGTTATTGTAATTATGCGGAGTTCCTAAATGTTTTAATATTCCTGAAGGTTGGGTTAAAATTAAAAATAAAACCAATGTAACAATATTTAAATACAATACAAGCCAAGACCTATTGTGACCTATGCAATTGTAATAAATGAAAATTTGAAAGTAGAATTATTTTTGTATGGCTCTGAAAATAAAAGTAGAACATCCTTGATTACAAACAATATAAATGAGATTTATGAGGTATTAAATAAAATAGAAGCATGCTCATGAAGTGATTAAAATGATATTAGGCCTATTGACAATCACAAGAAATAAATAAAAACACAAATCATAAAGCAGGTTTTAGATATTCTTTTAAATATAACTGATGACAAAGATACAGGATTATTACTCATTTGCGAACAATTGCAACTGCATACCAATTTAAAAGAAAGATACAGATATTCATGTAGCACGTCCTTGATTTTAGCCTTATTAATTTTTACAATTAGTCTTCATGCTTACAAATTTTTAAAACATTCAGCTTCTCTTATATTACCACACCATGAAACCATTAAATCAGTTTGTAATAAATTTCTAAGTGATCCAACTTTGGAAGAAAGACAATATGCAAGACAAGTTTTTAAATACATAAAATAAAATTAAAAGCACATGGTATTACTAATAAATGAAATTCACATTAAACCATACTTAGATTATAAAGCTGGAAATATTAGGTACAGCTTGTATTAATAGGCCTAGCATCTACCGCTTATGTTTTTATGATAACCTGCATTAACTCAAGTTTTAAAGAAGTTATACATATTATTATATCACCAATGTCTAATGTAGATCATTAAATACTCTTCAAGTTCATAACAACAATTATAGCTAATTTAGAAGAAATAGGCTACAAAATATTTTGTGTTACCAGTGACAACAATGCCATAAATAGTAAAGCAATGAGAATGTTCGCCCAGAACCAATCTACAAACATTGTGTATCCTCATCCTTGTGATAAAGATAGGCCTTTGTTTTACTTAATTGATTTAGTTCACTTGTTAAAGAGTATTATTAGAAACAACTGGTTAGATTCTAAACCAGACCAAATTTAGTCTGGCAAAGAACATAATAATAGAAAGCTTAGTAACCTGAAGCTGTAGGCTAATAATTAGGCCTACAGAGATGTTAGTTCTACTATTGTAATTAGTACATATTTTGTTTTTCTAAAAAAAATATAGCATGCAATTTGAAAGGCTACTAATTTAAATTAGGGCATATAGGCTATAATATTTAGGATGTTTTATAAAGTTAGTATATTTTCCATAAAAAGCAAATACCGGTATTGTTTACAACAAAAAAAAAATATGCAAAACGTATTTTTTTTACATTTCATATTTCAAGATTAAATCTTTATAAATATTAATATTCTTTTAATTTAATATCAATAAATATGAATAGAAATAAATATATTATTCTTATAAAGACAAAATTTAGGGCTGAAAATAATTTGTGACTGCAAAATTACAGTTTGCGCTTGTTAATAAAGCGAACGATTTCTATACAGCTGCATTTACTACGTGAGCCTAGGCCTTCCTTTGCTGACGTCACGCCTAAGCGCTGAGGCCTTGTATTATAGGTGGTGTTGCCACGACCCAGCAGCTGAAAGCCCTTCCGAAAGAAGCCTTCCAGAAATGCTTCCAGTCATGGATTCAACACTGGGACATGTGCATCGCTAGCCAAGGACAATATTTTGAAGGAAAATAATTAAAATTCTATGTAGGCTTTTAGTATTCAATACATAGCTTACTATTCTATATAATAGGCCTACAGTTATTCACCGTATTTTTTTATCACATCTCGTGCGATTGAATTATGAATTACTACGTCTGTATGAGATTTCAGAAGCATAATTTAAACAACTGGTTGGATAGTGTATTGTGATAGCCAATGAGCCAACACAAAAAGAACAAATTTAAACTATAAAACACCTGTTATTATACACAACAATAATACCTTTGGATCATCAACTTCATTGAAGACATCGGGTAATCCTTTGAAACTAAACATTACAGATGTACTGATTTCTGGGGCTTCTTCCAGTTCTTCAAACTTTGCCTGAAAATTTTTAAATGCAATTTTGTTAAAATTATTGAAAAAGTATTTTGGAAAAACAAAATTACAAGGAAACACTAGAAGGTTTAACTATTAATTTTACTGTGTGTGCCGTTCTAAATGAATTCATATTGGTCTACTCACGAAGGCGATGAATAGCTGTGTAACGGACCCTCGCTGCCAGTCGGGCTCCTCCAGCGATGGCGTTTTCCCTAGTCGGGATGTACCTTTCTGTCCTCGTACGGACGTACGGGCGTTGTCAGGATGGTTGGTGGTGAGAAGGTTCGTTAAAGAAGCGGTAAACGGGCAGTTGATTTAACATTCTTTATTAAATCAACTCTTTGCTGGTCCCGTACTAAACTTAACTAACACTAAACACACAAGGCAACGGCAAGAATAATTCCCCTATTTATGAGTCTACTCACGGATACGGTTGCTCTCAGACTGATTACTGCATCTCTTGATGATTCCAACTAACGTCCTCCCCCACCTTACTTTACTCTAAACCTCGATCTCAGCAATATAATAAGCCTGCATCTCTACCTAATCTATTCTATTACATTATTATTATTATTAAATATTACAAGGTACCTGCCACATCACCCCCAATGTCACCAGAGTCGGCCCCTACGACTCCTTTACCACTCTTTTTACGAACTATGTCAATTCAAAATGGCAACTAACCGCATGTATATCTCTCTTTAGACAAGATCATAGCATTAAATAAAAAAAAGAATACCAGTGTGGCACAAAAACTCAAATTGTTGCTGCATAAAAAAACATAAAAAATAAGCGGACAAGGGTGGTTTAAGCAAATCACTGAAGACTTCCTTCAAATTGAAAAAAAAAAATCAAAGAGCTGCATTTAAGAGTGGTGAAAGAGTTGAAGGGGCCGACTCTGGTGACGTGGGGGGGGGGTGATGTGCCTAGTACCCCTCAACTCGTAAATAGTGATAAACAATTATAAATAATAAGTAAAGATACTTCATAATAAAGGGTCCACTAACAGCGGACATAGTATATTCTTGGCTAAAGGTACATTGCTGAGAAGACGATTCATAGTTAACAAAGGGTGGGAGACGCTAGAGGAAAGCATCCAGAGATGCATTAGTTAGTCTGTTAGTCTGTAAGTGAACGCGTCCGCGATTAGACTCAAATTAAATGGGGGATTGATCTTGCTTTGGCCTCATGGCGTATTATTAGTTTTAGAGTAATCAGAACCAACAGAGTAGTCGTTTGTAACGATTCAATAAACGTTTCAACTGATCATGGGTTTACCGAATTATTGAAGAACTGCTCGCCATCCACCATCCTGACAAAGCCCGTACGTCCGCACGAGGAGAGAAAGGCATAGCCCGACCAGGGAAAACGCCGCTTCAGGAGTCGGACGCAGGAGAGCCGAACCCAAGGAGGCGGGGCTCGTTACAGCTGCCTGCATGTACAAAATATATTAGTAGAATTGGTTAGCATCTCAGCCTCCGGCTTCGACTCACACGCTCCTTCGTTCCACTTGCAGCGGAAAACTCGCTTTAGAAGCTTGCTCCTCGACCTTGCAGCATCTGATGGACTGATTTGCTTCGCTTGCAATGGAAAACTCACTTCGTTGGTTTGCTGGCCGTCGGATTCCCCAAGGGGTTTTTACGTTTTGATAGATTTTGGGAAAACCAGACAGGCTGTAAGGTCGTGTAAAAACAAAATTTGTAGATATCCTATATTTATTTTTTGATATAAATCTCCAAAGAAATGTATACTTAAGGTCAAAAGAGTTGTTGGATTTTTTGGCTGACAAGCCTGCCCGAGTGACTTAGAAAACCAACGTGTGTACCACATCAGGTGTAAAATGCGGCCATTAGAGAACAAACACATATACATATATGTAACATTTTAATGACGTGTTCTGGGGACTATGATTGACGCTCATTGACCACTCCCGACCTTAGGTCTCGCTATAAGGGTCACTGTAATAGCTCTACTTTCCTGTGAAAATTGGATAAAAATACTTTTGAAGAATAATAGATTGGTACAAGAAGAACAACCAACACGTCTCCTCGTTCCCCAGACATCACACTGACAAAATATAATACAGTGGGATGATTTACTCTGTACCAATCTTACAAAAAGAATAATTAAGGGAACGGAAGCAATACTGGGCCACATAGATTGGTACTGTTCAAAACTTACCTTTAGAAATTTAAATATCACCAAACGTATGAATGTTTCAGCTGATTACTCACAATTCACTAGATACCTAGAGGTTAACTCAATAAACCATAGAACTAGGTTCAATTTCAGGTTTATTAACCAAAGTTAAGTAAAAAAGTTTATATGCCCTTAAATAAAAAAAAGAAATTATTTATACGCCCTTAGTACAAGAAAAACTTCAGATTAAAACAATACATATATATTTAATTAAATTGAATTTTTAAAGCCCTCCCCAAAAATCAAAAATCAAAAACCCTCCCCATTAATAAAGATTACAGAATTTATACAAAAGGTTAGACAAAATTACAAAATTAACATGAAATAAAATGGATTTGCTTAAGAATAAAATATATGTCGTTGGCCAACTCTAAAGCTAAGTATAAATAGTTGAATAGATAAACAAAAAATTAATTATGAGACGTCTCTCTATAAAAAAAAAGGTATATGAATTTCTAATATACAGCCCTTAGGGCTAAGGTCCAAAATGTGCTATAGCTTACACCTCCCAATGTTATGAAATACAAAACATGTCCTATATACTATTCATTTACAAATAAAACACAAATACAAATACAAATACAGCCTATTCAAAATTCATTTAAAGAGAAAAAAAAAAAGGTCGACTGCAGATTATTGGTAGTTATAAAATATTTTAGTTTGTAGTTAAAGCACTGTAGTTACAAAATATTTTAGTTTATGGTTGAATCACTGTAGTTACAAAATATTTTGGTTTATAGTTAACTTCTTGTGGAAAGGTTGGCCTTTTCAGCAAAGTGTAAGCTGTTGCTGGACTTATGACATGATACCAGAATTAATGTCCTGAAGTTGGACCAGTGTAAAACTGGTGTTCTCAATTAAGGGCTTATAAAGAAAGCATAATGATTAGTCACGCACATAACTGAAACTTCCGACTAAATTAAAACAAAGCTACGGCATTGCTAAGCAGTTAGCAGCGGTTATAAATCAGACATGACGGAGAGACTCGTGGCGGGTCAAAGATGACTTTCTAGAAAAATCTATCGATAGGCCAAGGTTAACGGTCAAGAATAAATCAGCTGTTCCGACTTCAGATAAGCTGTCGCATGGAGCTATGCAGAGATTGTAGATACTGTACGGGGTCGGTACCTAGTGGAGAAAGGAGTAACTAATTGGAAAGGTCAATAAGGGTAAATGCAGAAAGGTTGTAAACTGTCGGAAAGACGCTACAACTCTGTAAGTGTTATCAGCATTAGCGGAATTGAACACTTAACACTTAAAACAAATCATAGAAACTGAATTCAATTGGTGTTCTTTACTGAACTTGTGTGATTAAATTTGTAATCAATGTTGAAGAAATATAAATAAATTGACCATTTAGAAAATGTGTTAGATTAATCTTAATTACATTTTAAATGACTAGCACCAAAATGTATTTGTACAGCTGTCTTTCTGTGACAGTTACTGTCTTGTAGCCTCACCTTTGTAAATAATGTGTAATTGACAATGATTGTGAATTTTTGTCATCTTACTTATTGCTGACCAGTATTATTGACTAACTCAAAGTTTCACAAACATACAATTTATACATTACCATTATTAAAATTAAATCATTTTGTTTTCAAAATAGCATGCACAAAATATGTATGGGCTTTAAATGAGATGAGTACAATTTTCCGCCAATTCTAGCTTAACCCTTTTATTTGAGATTGTCGACGAGTTTCGGAGTTCCTCCATTCTCGAGATCTACTTCAGTACGTTTGAGAGAGAGTACTGAAGTAGGTTTCGAGAATGGAGGAACTCCAAAACGCGTCGAAGAACTCAAATAAAAGGGTTAAGCTAAGATTGGCGGAAAATTGTACTCAAACTGATCGTATTTATCGTAGCACATATAATTTATATAATAATTTATTCTTTAATGAAATTACAGTTTACAGCAACATATGGGAAAACTCAGTGGTTTCATTTTGCCAACAGTTTTGACAACTTGCTCTGAAAAATCAATAATATGGGTGTACCAAATTGGCAGATAATGTTTAAAATAAAACGTACAAACTTTACCTTTTGTACATCACAACCAATGGATTGCAGATGGTTTACAGCCTTTTGTATCGCTTCCTTGATCTCCTTGTCAACCTTAATCAATCCAAAACTGTTTTCAAATTCTTCAATATATATCACTTTCAATGAATTAACGTCTACCTGTTACAAAAAAAGAACAAATGTTACGATCAAGACATTTAGTTTTAAACTATCGCATTGCTATTAAGTCTCATGTTCTCATAAACACAAGAAAACCAAATAAAAACTTTTAATTGAAAATTATTGTAATTTAAATATTTAATATCAGTATATTTAAGCCAGTATAACATAGTTTTCACAAATTATGAATCTGAAATTATAGTTTGTTGATCTATTTTCTCAGAACAATGTTACAAAGTCAAATTTATATACGAGGTGTGATACAAAATACGCTGATGAATTTTTATAGCAGCAACAGAACTGCTGACACTACATCCATTTGATCTAATATGTCCGATAGCCTGACCCGTTGATTCAAGTTCGCACATTCTGAATTGTCAGTCAGCTTCCAGAGCCGCTAGAGTGAGTTCGCTTTTACCGTCTCTGTCGTGCATCATGGATTTCGAACAAAGCATTAACATTAAGTTTTGTTTCAAAAGTACCAAAGAAGCTCATGAACAGTTAAAGTCAGTGTATGACGACAATTTGGTAACTCTGAACACTGTGTACAAGTGGTATAAGTGATTTAAAAGCAAACAATCGGTCTTTGACCTCAAAAAGAGATGAAACCGTGCAACAAAGTGGCCAAACTTGTTCGTTCAAACAGGCAAATGACTGAAATAGAGCTTACCGAAGAACTTAATATCTCGTAATCCATGGAAAAGATTTTATCCGATAACTTGCAAATGAGACGAGTGAGTGCAAAATTTGTTCCCAGACTTTTGACTGATGAACAGAAGAAAAATCATGTCTCAGTTTGCACGGAATTGAAGGATCCAGCATACTAGGACCTGGCCTACAGGCACAATATGCCAGAGGGCAAAAGCTAAAAAAATATTTGTTTATTTAATAAAGAAAATGTTTACTATAAGTTAAGAAAAGTTTTTATTTATACAGGCTATTAGTGTACGTAATTATTATGGATTATAATATTGTGTAGTTTTGCAATGAGTTATGGTGGCGAAGAGCGTGTGAAGTCTACCGAAATACTCTGCTCGGTCAACTCGTACATTTGGTTATCAGTGTATCTACACTGACTGTGGCTAGGTCGTACTGGGGCACAAGCACAGTGTTAATGTTTACAGCAGCCCACCCTCTCAATAAACAATCAGTCACCATAAATCAGTCAGTGCTTCGTTTGAATTTTTTATGGTGTGCCATGAGTTTGTTAAAATAATTAATTATCATCAAGTTTTTAAATTGCAGTGTCTGTGTGTACAATAAAGACATAAATCAAAACCTAGTCGCTCAGAGTTAAGAAAAAAAACTCGAAGAAAAAAATACTAGAAATGAAAAAGTTATAAAACAGATTTCTAAAGTAACGTCTTTTTTGGAAGTACTGCTGAATGTGGGATTGTGAATGACAATATAAACGATAGTTAAACTTTACCATCTGTTTCTTCTGTTACTCTAAATTCTAGGAAGTTTGTGAAACCGATCCGGCACAGGCTGTTTTTGAAAACCACCCTTGATAGAAAGTTGATTTAGAAAGACGGAAAACTGATGTAGTTTTCAGTTTGGATCCGGTTTTATGGAACGTAAATAAACAAATAGATTATGTGTGCGCTAGAGATTATAAATACTTATAATAACATGATGATAATATATATATTGTCATCCTAAAGGTTATTTTCTTGAGGAAAATTGTCGGACCGACCGCCCTCCAATGGTATGAAGAGAAGCAGCAAAATTTCTTGGGCCTAGCAGTGTCCAAACTTTAAATTCGGCCCTGAAAAGAGCTGAATGTTTTTGTTGATTAGAGTTTTGTTTCTATAAAACGCTTGTACTGCTTCTGTGGACAGTAAAAGTTTTATATTTGTTGTCCATCCAAACTATAAACATGATTTGATAAGTTGATAAAAATAACATGGTAAAAGTGACTTTGAGAGGATAAACTTTTAACATAACTAAAATGATATTCAAAATAACATATCCTTTGAACAAGTTCAAGTTTATTTTTAAATAGTTTTATAATATCCAACCTTTTTATCTAGATTAAGTGTTGACGCTTTATTACCAGCCATTATTTTTAACATAAGTGGTAAATCTTCCGCATATCTAACTAAAGGTCCCATTGTGAGGTACTGGTCGAAATCTGTATCTTCTGCTGTTGGATAGTGTCCTTTCAATGATAACGCTCCTTGAACACAAATATAATATTTTAATTAATACACTTAATTTTTCACAATATGTATATTTGCCTTTGATTGATAAAAAAGTAACAAAACGGAGTGTAGACGGACACAAAGTATGTAGACATATGTGGTCCATACAACAGTTCTGGAGGCATTATAGTACAATGAATAAAATAAAATATACAAGCTGTTTATTATAAATTACCTGATGAAGGCTTGTGTCCAAAAATACCCGTGAGCATAGCAGGACATCTTATAGAGCCTGCTATATCTGACCCTACTCCAATAATAGAACCTCCTGAACTTATCATTGCGGCCTGAAAACAAATTCAAATAATTCTGTAAACAAATAGTTCAGTCCTAAAAGTCCTGATATTTATGTTCCATACTTCTTCTAATAAAAAATATAATAAGGTTAAAAATGTTCTCCACTAGAGTTCAACACATTCAAATATGATTGATTACTTCTATACTATTCAAAGAAAACTTTGGCTTTGTTTTTAACACTTAATAGTAATAAGGTAAACAATTTTAAGGTATGAAATAAATAAAATTCATTTGATATTTTCAAAAATGGATGTCTGTTGTAAAATTAAATTATAACTGTTCGAATAAAAATTAACAAACCATTTTTTCCCAACCTTATTTGAGTTACAAAACTTAACAAACACTCTTTGGTTTGGTGGGAAATTAATAACTTAAATGTTAAATTATGTCTACTATCTTAAGGCTCGGCAGAACCAGCCACCATCTTGAATTTCAACTCCCATAAGAGCAATGTTAAACATATAACAAGATTACTGGAGTAATAATGATCAGAAAATTATTCTGAATATGTCATTTTAAAGGTTAAGACAGTCATATAATGGAGATCTCACTTAGTTTTTTAAATTTGTTTTTAAATAAATTACTTCGGCTGACGTGCGTGGCGAAAACGTCACATTTTTGAGTATATTTAAAAAAACACGAGCCGAAGTCTCGAAAAAGTGTTCCATCTTTTCATCTTGTTTGTTCTTTGACTTAACTCAAAATCAAAGTTTGTGATTTGTTTCTTATTCAGTAATGCAAATTTCAAAAATTTAAAAGCTCAACACATTTGAGGTTTAATTATCTTTCAAATAAAAGTAATTTCAGTAAATGTAGATAATTTTTTACCAAAAAATCTGCTTTATTGTGGAAGCATGTACGCGCCGAATTTGTGTTCTTAATCGAGTGTAGCCTGCACTTTATTAGTTACCACATCAACTTATTGCTTGCACAGGAATACAAGAAAAATAAAATATCCGTTAATTTTTTAATGTATGAGAGAAAGCTGTGTTTAATAACACATACTCAAATACATTGTCACGCAGCCAGGTGTATGTCTGTAACCCCCTAGTTTCCACCTTTATGAAGCTGCCCTATATTTGCTAGCGAGATAATGAAACGCACATAAACTCAATGCTATTGGTGTATAGCTCTGCCACCTGGAGAGCTAAAAGCTTCAAGCCACTGTAGTTACACATTAGATTACTGGCAGCAGTACTGTGAATACAATTTGAGAAATCAGAGTAATGATTCAATCTAGGGTATAAAACCTAATTAAACTTGAGGTATAAAATACAAATTCTGTAGACAGGTACGTATCACTCAATATAAAGTATCAAAGTTTTGTCACATAATTGTGAAATACTAATACTTGCGTCCCTAAAGAAGTTTCTAGTGAACCATATTAGTAATGTACCTCTCCACCAGAAGTGCCACCAACAGTACGGTGTTGATCGTAAGGATTCCTCGTCAAGCCTGTGACAAAATTATATGTTTCTGGGCTCATGCATAACTCTGGTTGGTTGGTCACTGCTAGAGGTATTGCTCCTGCCTTTTTTAGAAGACTCACAACATCTCCATCATCTTCAGCTTTTTTTCCTTTCCTTAAGAGGCAACCCACGGAATAACTCATGCCTGGAAAATGAATATAGTAATTTATCAAACAACTGTACAAATCATCGATTTAAAATTCTATAAACTAGCTGACCTGTGCGAAGCATTCGCATTCTAACTTACTTAAATCCCACTTAATTAAAGTACACACCATATAGCTGGGTATTGTTATCATCAGTGTTGCCAACGCCAGGAAAATATTCCTACAACTTACTTGATCTTACATCACTGTTACTTTCAGATTCTTTATTTCTTTTTTTTAATTTTTTCGTATAGTTGTATTTTGTATATTTTTCCGGTGTAGCGGTTAAGGAAAGCTTGAAGTTATGGCGCACCGACAAAAAAATAGCCTTGAGAAATAATATATGTGATATGAAATTTATTATACTGGTTTTAAAATTAGTTTCTAATGATGGAACGATTATATTTTTTAAATTTGTTGTTCAGAAGTTTGCCATTGTTTGAGAATAAAGAAAATAATACACTATGTTTTGAGAGTATAAATCAACTCTCAAGATGAAATGAAAACTAAAGCTAACACAATAATATACAGTGTGCCCATTATAACTGGGCCACCATTGGGATCTCCAAAAGGACAAAATTACAGCAATATTTAAATCGGGGACTTCACCTACTTTTTTGTGACCATTCAAAATATGAATTTGAAATTTCAAAAATTTGCCACCATTTTTCAATATGGCAGTTAAATTTAAAATTTCTTATGGAACACCCTGATTTTACAAGTTATTTTAAAACTTTGTTGTTCTTAATGTTTTTTTTTTATACTACTACCCGTTTAAAAGTTAGAAGGTTATAAAGTTTTAAAAACACCCTAACCGAGTCGATAATATTTTGGTATGGAAACGTTTTGAACCAATGGAAACGCTCTTAACACTAATGTACGAGACTACTCAATTGAGCAGTCTGCCACGAAGAGGGTTAAACAAAAATTATAATAACCAAAGGAAGGGGCAGCAGCCTCCACTGGATTCGCCAATGACACCCCTCTAACTGTTTCTGATCTTGGACGATTCTTAACAAAGCCTTAAAACATTTTATTGTTTTCCCAACAGCAGATCTTGATAAAGAGTGTCAATCGGGAAATGAATCATTGAATAAATTTGTCACTTCGTTGTAAGGTCGAATTCGAGCACCGTAACCACGCATCAATAACACTGTTATTATATTCAACTCCATGATAAAGCAGAAGAAAGATATTACTCAGGTCAATACTGCCAAGAGACTAATATTAGTATGGAAACTACCCAACCACTGATAAGACTTAAGAACCAAAACCTAAAACCGTTCAGGCTGGTCAGAGTTCTTTTGTAGAATGAAGTTCTCTTAGTTAGGATTTCCCAAGAATGCTAATTCTTTTAACTGTTGTTAATTTTGGTAGGATTGAGTCTAGCTTGTGTTCTTTGTTTTCTATTATAAAGACCTTAACCATAAGGGGTCACACGATAGGGGTCTACATTTAAATATTTTGAGCACTCTCTACAATTTTTAATTTTGGATATGGGGGCAAAGTTGCCCCATTCATAAAAAAGTACATTCTTATGGTCTATAAACATTTTATGAATTCAGCTTTCCTCTTCTCACTTACTAAACAGTTATAAGGGATCTCCAGACTTAACAAACCATGTATACAGAGTGTTCATACAGTCCCTTTAACCTATTTATTATTTTTGTTGTTGAAAATAAGTTAACAAAACTTTGTATATATCTTGTGTTGCGTAACAGGAATTTTTTATCATTACCTTTATGATTTTGGGGGGCTTGAAGGGGGTAAAAATTTCAAACACAAAGGTAGGTCATGTAATACACCATTGAGAAGCTTATTAAAAGAGAAACAGAATGGCGCAAACTAGAGCTTAGTATCTTGCTTCGTTTCAAAGTAATATACAACCAAATTTCTGGAAAACTATATTGTTATCGTAACAACAAAGCAGGTTATTAAATTGTTGATATTAGGAATAAGCAGGTTGTTTGTTATTTTCCAGAACTTTGATTGTCCATCACTTTGAAACGAAGGAAGATGTCAAGCACTAATTTGTCCTGTTACGCAACACAAGATGTATACAAAGTTTTGTTAACTTATTTTTAGTGACAAAAATAATGGGGGGGGGGGGGGGGTAAACATGCTTTATGAACACGCTGTATATATTTGATTGTCATAATAACTCAGTGTTGCCTGAGGTATATATACATATGCAAAGCATAATATTTATATTTACGCTTGAATAGAATTTTTAAAATTGTTTTTAAACTTAAATCTATTTCTGCTGATTAATATTCTAAATACTAACTGGCAATATAAGATGCTTTACTTTTTCTATATCTTACTTAAGAAACAAATGTGCTTTATTTCAGTTCAATAGCCTCATGGGAAATATGATTTATTGTGAAGGGATAGCTTCACCATACCATGTTCACCCTCTAGCAATCGAAATTCAAGTGCTTAACTTTTCCCATTTATCACTTAAGAAAGGAATATGGTAAGTTTTAGCTCTCTAGCTTGATAGCAAGTTATAAAAATTAGTATTTATTGTAATAAGGTAGCCGTCCCATTATATCACAACTTGGTCGTAAGTTATTGAAATATGAGTAGTTTACTTTCCTAAGCAACTGTGCTACGTTGCAGATCTGTAGCTGTATGAGAAGTTAATGTAGTTTATGTTCATTTCATGAGGGAAGTTATCCAAATTTCATCCCCAAGAAGCAAGTAATCGTAATGCAAGTAAGCTCTTCTCATACATCACTAACTTAAGAATAAAATCTACCATGTTAATGTCTGGAGTTTCATTTGAAGAAAGAGAATGAATATTTATTGTGTTTAGGGTAGTCAGCTGATTTTCATCTCTTAGTTGCAATTATTTCAATTTGAAAATTAATTTCTTTTTATTAAGAAATAAATGTGTCAAACTTCCTCTCTAGTGTTGTGAGAAAAATTTGCATTTATAAAGATTATGTAATTTTAGATGCCCCTTTTCTAACCCTAATGTGCAAGTAATTACAATGCCTAACAAATTAAGAAGCAAAAGAGTCAAATTTCAGCTCCTAAAAGAAAAGCAGGAATACAGTTTTTTGTGTTGAGATAGTTACCCCGATTTCACTCTCTTAATTAATCAGATTACCTCTTCACTTTTCCTACTTATCTTGTAAGGAGCACCAGAGCCAAAATTCAGACCTGTAGCTTAATGATGAGTAAGTTAGGGCTATCATTTTTTTTAAAATAGAGACATATAATAATAATAATAATATAATCTTTATTTACTTAGGCGAAGTTAGGACCTCTCTTCCACTTAACCTCAAAACAAAAATACACAAATACATAAAATTTCCTATTCAAATAAAAATTAATAAAGAAACAAAACTACAAATAATAATTACTTCTAAAACATAATGAATAAAAACTAAAAATATACATATTTGTCTACTAAGTAAAATGAAACTAAAAGTTAATTATGCTACACTTTAATACATAAACACACTTACACTCTCAAACACCCACACATTCAAGAACATGCCTCAAATCCCACCCGAGCGCCCAAAACTACCCAAAACTGTTGCACAACCAACAACCCAAAGCCTTCTTGAACTGAACACTGTCATTGATGCATTTTAAACTCTCCGGCAATGAGTTCCATAGCCTACATGCCGTCACAGTGAAAGATTTATTAAATATCTCAGTTCTGTGCCTGGGTATAAGTAATAATGAAGCTCCTCGTCGTGTGTCGGTAGCATTTACATGTGAGCTAAAGACAAACCTTTCTGCCAGATAGCGAGGCAATCCATTGAGCAGAATAGCGTGCAATAACAACAAAATGTGATAATTTCGAAAAAAACGAAGTTTTAGAATTGAAATTTGTTTATAATATTTTGTCACATGATCGTCATGTTTTAAGTCAAAATTGAAAAGTAAACAATAATTTTGAGCACGCTGAAGTTTGTTAGTTAATTCCACAGTCGTGTCATTGATAACAGTATCACATAGTTAAAATATAGAAAAATTTATGTTTTCACCAGCTGCACTCTAACATTAAACGGCAAGATATCTTTTACTTTCTTCAGCGAGTGCATGCCAGCGAATACTTTATTGCACGTCAATAACATGGTCTATCCAGCTTAGAGTATTGTTTATAGTGAGACCAAGATTTTTTACTTTAAAACAATAAGGCAAATCATTGCCATTTATTATAAGTTTCAGCCCACTACTTCAATTTTATCAATTTTATTTGCGAGTCTTTTAGAACAGATACATATAGATTTAGTTTTACTGTGATTCAACGTTAACCCATAATATATAACAGCAGTGAGCAAAATACCACACATTTTCTTATTGGCACACCAATCATTGTATCCAGAAATTTCTGAGTACCTAGCTGAAATCTGACATGATTCCTTTTAGCCCCTTAGGCTTTTCAAGACGTATTTTTAAATCCATATTTATTTGTAGAATTCTAACTGGATTGTATTAAACATATATATTACCTTAGTTTTATTTTACCAGACAATGCCAGTCAAAACGGCCGTCATGTACGGTAACAAATGCCGAAAAATAAAGATTGTCTGACAGCATCAAAATAAGATTATAAAATGTTAAAAATCTCAAATTCTTAACTTTGATGATATGGAATTTTAATTTCGATTAAATAACTTTTTGCAAACAAATTTTAATTAATTATTACTTATTGTAATTAATTTTTATATTGTAGTTTTGCCAAGTACATTTGTTTAATTACTGTTAATAAAAAAAAACCCATAAGTAAATAGACAGATAAATCAGATGATCTTTTATAATTAGCTATTGGAGATTCTTTATTTATTTTATTTCCATTTTCCTGAATTCAGTTCTATTTTTAATTTATTTACTGTTTTATTGTAATATCAATTCTTCCTATTTTTCTTTGATTTCTATTTGTCCATGAATGATATTTATCGGGATTATTTGTTAATAATTTTTGATGTGTTTGTTTTTTGTAGGCAACATAGTATCGTTTTTCTTTATTTTACTAATTTGTTTCGTTTAACTTGTAGGTGCTTTTAGTATATCCAACCACAGAAATGACAAGATATTGAAAATATACAGTTTATGGGTATATCAACCCCATTGTATTGGAATTGGAAGTGGAATTTAAATAGTATATTTCATAACTAGTGGGAAAAGTGTGATTTTTCCTGGTGCGAGTCGTATTTAAATTGCGTGTCATAGACGAGCAATTTAAAGAGAACGAGCATCTAAAAATAACATTTTCCCACGAGTTTTGAACACTATTTTTCACGATACTACAGCAAAAAATTATTTGAAACAAACAACAGCAAAACAGTATTCAGTTTGACAAGTTTAGAAAGTCCCGATAAATACACATGTACAACCTCATCGCATACTTCGCTAGGTTTTATGCATTGTTCATTTAACCGCTTACAGAATTTGTTGAAGGATTCTTCATATTTACACTTAGATTTCGCCGGTAATAATTCTTGACTTATTTCAGTAACTTTCTTCTTAAAAGCCTCTGGTAATTCTTCCATTTGTACATCAATTAAACACGAAGTAAAGCAAACACAACAACACAATGTTATAAACAGATGGGCATAATTTCAATATTGTATTGTTGTAATCAGCTGATTTATCCTCACTAGTGAGAATATAATTTATCCTCATCAGTGCGGATATGACGAACTTTACCTGGCAATATACGCAATAGAAAAGCAACTGATATTCCAGTAGTATCGTGATAAAGGTTTTTTAGTACAAATTTGGTGTTGATAACCATATTTTTAATTTCACTAAAAATTTAATTTAGTATTTTTAATTTGACATTTCAGTCACAAATATTAACCTCTTAAGTCACTATAAATGTGTCTCGGAAAGAATTTTTAAAGACTTGTACAATTGTGCTCAATTTCAACGGTTTGTCATTTGAAGCCTAACGTTCTTTCACATACTCCTCCCAACTTTGCTAGAAACATAGAAAAGACACCGACCGGAATCCTGTTTAGTTTCTATATCGATTTTGGTTTTACTTCTCAATTGTATCAAATCTGCGTTCCTTGATGGGGAACTTGAGCCTAGGAAATAAAACGAAATTATGGCAAGGGCTGAATCAGGTGAGTACATGGTTTAAAGAAAAACTGACATAGGCCTACAATTTGTGTACAAAAATCATAATATCAAGTGTTGAATTAGTTCCCAAGAATTATTGTAGTGTAACGCACGTTCATCGCTGCAAATAAATTTAGGTCTGGGAACACTTCCTTACAATCGTCAAAACTTCAAGGTAATAATAACAATGGAAGGAATTGATGATGCAACAGTCAACACGACATCAGTCAACACTAATTTTCCTCGACATTCAATTTAGATTGAAGTGTTTTCATGGATTTCCGAGAATTTTTGCTTTTCTATTGAGGTGGTTAGGGTTTTGGTCTACACATTATGATACTATTACCCAATGTTTTGCACTCCTTTATGATATTCTTAAGGAATGTGTCATGATTGTTTACCCATTTAACAAAATCCTCACAGACTTCATCACAAACTTGTGTTAATCTATCGTTATGAGCTAGAGAACAAAACATTGTTGCTACAAAAATGTTTTCCAATTTTTTTTTTTTTTATTATTATCTCTTGGCATGTACGGTACCAACAAATTTTTGCCCTCTTCAGCCTTTTATTGGCTAGTTTACCAACTACTTGACACTCGCCAGTCGATGTTAATGGTAATTCAGAACGTTTTATCATATTCGATTGATTGCTGGCTTTCGTTGAACCTTTTGAACCAATAATGGCACCTTGAACGACTCAAAACTTCATGTTCGTAAGCAGTTTGCATCATTTAAAAAGTTTCTGTGATCGATCTCCACAATTTCACACAGAACTGGGTGTACAAAAATGCTATTTAAAAAACCACTGTTGCCTTCACAGCGAGTTGGCGTAACAACAATCAACGAACAGTTGGTTATCGTGAGGTTATGTTCAATCTGTTCTGTGAACCGACTACCACAACAGTAACTGGTTGTCATATAATTGAGTCCTGCAACTTTCTTAACAGACCTCGTATTTGCAGAAGCTAAACTTTCATCACCAGTCAAAGAAATAAGACAAATAAAACTCACCCTTTAATTTGCAGCATTCTTTAACGGTCAGAGGTACCCCTAAAAGTGGTGTATCTCGCTCTATTTCTGCAGCTGTCTTCTTTCCGGAAGCAATAAAGAAATCAATAGCAAGAGCTTCTAGTTTTGCTTCTTCGTACCTGTCTTCTACTACGGCGTTCAGTCTAGGGTCGACTCTTCGACATCGGAATACGAAGGCGGCCACAACATCTTCACATGATATCTAAAATGTAAAATAATATTTCTTATTTTACTGTACACCTATTACTGTACACTGTTTATTAAAAATGAAATCATATATTATATATAATTGTTTCAATATAATTGCTCAATAATTATTACTTCGGCTCGCATTAGAATCATGTGATGATTTTTTGTGAGTCTGTTTTTCTGTATACACGATACAAGCACTCACAGAGGTCGTAGAAAACTGTGGTACCAAAATCTTCGTAATTTTATTGCGGCGAGTTGAAAAGCTTTTGAGCTTTCTAGCGTGAGAAGTAGCGCGTCGGGGTCATGTTTTTGGGTCAAAATATTGGGTCAAAATTTTGAAAATACAATGTGGGTTATCGTTTTATATGTTTTTGGGTACGAAAAAACCGATTTTGAGAGTTAAAAAGTCGTAGCAGGGTCTTGTTTTTGGGTCAACATTTTGAAAATACAGTATGGGGTATTGTTTTATATGTTTTTGGGTATGGAAAACCCGATTTTGAGAGTTAAAAAGTCGTAGCACGTCGGGTTAACGTTTTTGGGTTAACATTTTGAAAGTATTGGGTCAACATTTTGAACATTCTGTGTGGGGTATCGTTTTATATGTTTTTGGGTACGGGAAAACCGATTTTGACCGTTAAAAAATCATAACGCGTCGGAGTCACGTTTTTGGATAAACATTTTGAAAATACAGTGTGTGGTAACGTTTTATATGTTTTTCGGTAAGGTACCGTAAAATGGGGTGAATAGGGACGCTGAGGTGAATAGCGACAAAAACTGGGAAAAATATGTATTTTTTCTCCCAATGAATATATTTTGTTGTATACTTTTAAACTCAGTGACACAATTAAGGATATATTCTACTCTAGAAAACTATGACTGAGATAAATTCTCAGAACTTTTTATACTCTATGTTAGCAGCCATTGAGTTAAGCAGTTAAAGTATTAAAAAAAAGAAGTTTACTGTCCCTATAGACCCCATAAAATCTACAGGCATTTATGTACAAAATAAATGGCTGTCTCTATTGACTCCGACATTGGAGGAAATAGGGACAGCATTAAAAAAATCAGTGGTAACTGCAGAAGAAAAATAAAGGTGTGTATATGTGCCTAAGAACAACAACCAACTTTTAAGCATGAAAATTGGGTGTTATATAGTTTGGAAGCTAAATTATAGCAAAATAATACTCAAAATTGCCCCTATTGACCCCGTTTTACGGTACAGAAAAACCGATTTTAACAGTTAAAAAGTAGTAGCGCTTCGGGATTACTTATTTTTTTAAACTAAATGTAACAAATAAAAAGTAATTTTTAACTTTAATTTTCTTTCAATTTGAGCGTTTCGCCGGACTAGCCGAAGTCTCGAAAAAGTGTTCCATCTTTTCACTAGTTTGTTTATTTAAAACACCAGCACATGTTTTCCTTCTAAATATGCCAGCTGTTCTAACTTGCCAAGTCTTCCAGTTTTATCCCCATTAGTCCACACATTATAACATTTGCATTGGGTGTTAAAAATGACCGTAAAGTGTTTTACAAATCAGTAACAGTGAATGTTTTGTTTAGTAATTTAAGGTTCACTTAGGCCTAATCTATTCTAATATTTCATAGTCTAAATTGCTTTGGTATAGCAACAACAATAAGGAGAGAAAAGTTCGATAGTTGTTGCAATAAACAAAGAAGTAAGAGTTAGGTCTAAAAATAATAATTTTTATTGAAAATCATTTACATTATAATTAATTATTATTTTAGCATGATTAAATTGCTTCACAGACACACTCTCTCCTAACTCTTAGTTAAGACTATTGATTGAGAATATTTCAAATAGTCTTGCTGTTATAAACCCACGCCACAACAGTGACTTGCATGACTAACAATGGAATCTGAACTAACTGTAGGTATCACTGTGAATGACTAATGGCAGTATTTTTGTAGGAAGTGATGCAACGTTCTTAATGCTTAACAGATGATTGCTAAGTTTGACGGACTTTCTCCAGGAGAAGGTTCAACAATATACTTATTCTCTTTCTCAGATCTCATACGCCTCTCTCTCTCTCTCTCTCTCTTGACATCAGTCAATATCGCAACCTATAGAGTTGCATATATTATGTTTCTAACATAGTTGATATTATTCACCATCTTTGTACTTTCCTCTTCATATTTCTACATAGGAAAGGTTTTGTATTTCATGACATTCAAAATAAAAATTATAAAATCCTCCTCTAGATCAAAGCATTAAATTAAGAATAAAATATTAAACAGTTCTGAAATTAATTAAACGGTATCAGGAAACTGACACATACTTTCTTCCTCATTATAGGAACTTAATACAATTTTTAAGAGTAATTTTCCCATAAAAATCCATAAAATAACGGAAACCCAACTTTTCTCAAAAACGGCTGGAACGATTTTGATTAAAATTTTATAGTTTATAGTACTTTAGGTCCCTAATAAACTATAAACTTTTAATCAAAATAGTTAGAGCCGTTTTTTAAAAAAGTTGATTTTCCGTTATTTTAAGGGTTTTTATTGGGAAATTACTCTTAAAAATCAAAAATTCACAAAAATGAAAAAACTCCTGGAGAGACCGTGGATTAGTACCTCCATACCAAATTTCATCAAATTCGGACGACTGGTTTAGGCTGTAGGTCTGATAACATCCACACACACACACAGACACCAACACAGACATCACTCCGAAAACCACTTTTTTAGGTTCAGGGGGACCCAAAACGGATATTTCCACCAAAAACTCAAACTCGAAAATTTTGACGAATACAATACTTTCTCCATATTCTATGGTATAGGGGGAGAAAGTAAAAAGTACTGTAAATGTGTGTGGTCATTGGACCCCCGTCAGGAGCGTAGTTCATCGCGCCTTTTCTTCAATTCTTTTACTAGCCTTAACGACAACATACACACATGATTTTAACCTTTCAATTGCCGTTTATTATTAGTTTGTTTTTTATACAAATATTTATTGTTTCCATACGTTTAATGTTATTATAATAAAGGTGTAGAATTAATTATAACATCAAAGCTAAGATGGTAAACACAGTTAAATGTCCATTCATTGTGAATACATTCAATAGTTCATCAAACTATCCCTAACTTAAAATTATTGTGTGTAGGCCTATGTTTACTTTATTTTACCCGTCTTAACGGCAACATACATACAATAATTTTAGGTTATACATATAGAGATTTTTTTATAAACTTAAGGCTCGGCAGACCCAGCCACCATCTTGAATTTAAACTCCCATACGAGCAATGTTAAATACGTAACAAGATTACTGGAGTAATAATGAACAGAAAATTTTTCTGAATATGTCGTTTTAAAGGTTAGAAGAGTCAGAATGTGGTAATCATTTAGTTTTAAATGTCACTTAAATCAAAATCAAAGTGCGATTGTTTTCTTAATGCAAACACTGAAAATTTTAAAATATCACCTCATTCGAAGTTTAACTACCTTTCAAATAAAAGTAATTCCAATAAATTCGGATAATTCATGACGACAAAATTCCGAATTTTTGTGGAAGCATGTACGCGCCGAATTTTTGTTTCTACTCAAGTGTGTAGCCCGCACTCTGGTGGTTATCACATCAACTTGTTGCTCGCGGAATGAGACTAGAATAATAATAGGCCTATATCCGTTAATTTTGAATGTGTGGGACAAAGCAGTGTTTAATAACACACACTCGCATACATTGTCACGCATGCGCATTTCAGTACGTTTGCAGCCAGGGTTACGTTTGTAAACGTCTATTTTCCGCCTTTATATGAAGCTGTCCTATATTTTTTAGCAGAAGAGTGAAACGCACACGAACTCAATGCTAGTAGTTTACAGCTCTGCCGCTTGGAGAGCTGCGGTCAACACAGAAATATGTATACACTCCTTGCATGAATTATTTTGATACGGCTTTAACGTTTTTAGGATACATTTGCATAAAGATCCAAAAATGAACCAAATGGCAGATTTATTACTTGGATTTCGCTTTTTAATCACTGGTCAAACACGATTTAATAAAAAGTGTCGATAAATAGGGGTCGCCGGAATACTACCCCCCGGAAAACTACCCCCCCCCCCCCCCAAGCAGGTTCCTACGTCATTTTGACGTCAGAGATCGGGGGGCAGTTTTCCAGTCACGCACACTCAAGTTTCGATATAATCTTATCTTCTAAAGCGAGAGATAATTGTCTGTCTGCTAAATGGGTCTGGAATCTCCGTCTAAGGATTTTTGATTTTTTGATTTTATATGGGGCTTTTGGCCACGAGAAATCGATTGGAAATGGTCACCAGTCTGGGAAAATTCGTTTTCTACGTCTTTTTTAAATTAAAAAGTGAAATTTGTCCATTTTAATCAATACAAGCAAATGTTTTCAATGTCATTACAATAATCATCTGTTTTCTTTTAAACGAAGCACAGCTGATGCAAATGTTTTCAATGCCATTACAATAATCATCTGTTTTCTTTTAAACTGTATTTTATTAGAGGTAAGCCTAATGTTGTATTTATTTATAGTTACCATGGCAACGAATACTTCTGCTAAATAAACATACCCTTTATTTAGCTGTTTAATGTTATAGGCCTAACCTAAACGATGTTCACGGAAATTTGCAATAATAGTTATTGACGTGAGCGAACTAGGCCCTGCTTATAATCGAGCTTTAGCTCGGTCTCCTGGTACTTAGAATAAAAAAAAAACTAGAGGACTAACCTAAACTGTTTAGTCACAGTATGTTGCCGATAACAGTATAATTGTAGGAACGTGCTTGGGGGGTAGTTTTCCGGGGGGTAGTATTCCGGCGACCCGCTTTTGCTAGGGGGGGTAGTATTCCAGTCGCGGACACGGCTCCCATATACCAATAGTTGGCAGATTTCGTGACGTCACGTTTCACCTGGGGGGTAGTTTTCCGGGGGGTAGTATTCCGCATCCCCATAAATAGCATGTGGCGCTCAGGAGACACATTATGACATACGAGGAAATGATTCTACTGAATTTAATAAATAGTTTTTAGTTAAATTGTTAAAAACAATCATTTTAACCATCTCACTTTAATATTAGTGATAACAATGGCTACTACACACAGTATAGGCCGAGGCTAGTGCGTGAACCATAATTGAAACTTACTTCTCCAGTTCTTATTTTGGCCGCCAGTTGCGTCGCACTTTCCGACAGATATTCAGTTCTCATCCTTTGTAACGGCAACAAAGGTCTGAAAGACAGGAGCCATAAGAAAGGAGCGATCAGTACGCTCAGGATATTCTCCACGTAACCAAACAGGCGAAACCACAGCTCCATGGTTTGCACCTCCAGACCTGAAAAAAACAAGTTTAATTTACTGTACAGAAACATAAAATTAAAGAGATTGGAGTATTATGAGAGACTAGGGGAAACACCTGCGTGCTCCGCACGCCAACCCCGTTGGAACCTTCTGTACACGTAATCGTGTTATGTTTTCTTTATAATAAAGGTGTTAAAAGTACCAGCAAGGCTCAGGTCTACATTTTAATAAAAAAAACCTAACCTAAAAGTTAGAAATACAAACAATTGATTCAAAGTTTGAAATCAGCTGTTAATGGAAATATTAGAGCAAACAGCTATTTTATCTGTTATTTTATTCAATTGGTTGCTATGGTAATAAATGTAAATACATGTGTTGGTTCATCAGTCTAGGCCTAACCTAAGAATTTTTCCGACTAAATTTACAAATATTGAAATAAAAATTGTTTTTTATCAAAATTAATTATAGCCTTTGTTACTCAGGGATAGTGAAGCGATTTATTGGTAAAACTATTTTTTCAATCGGTTCAGTAGTTCCAGAGATTACCCCCTACATGCAAACAAAGAAATTTTACCTTTTTATAATATTAGTATAGATAGTTTAAAGTTAGTTTTGTGGTGTAATTTGTAACCTAAATGTACAGGTTCGATTAGTTGAAAGGTGATGTATTAGGTCCACATAAAACAAATTATTGTTGTGCGTGGACAAATTCAATAGACAAGAGTGTCCAGCTTTGACTGTCCGAAACTTTTACTGATATATTTGACAGCTAAAAAAAGCAAATGATACAACATAACATGTGTCCTATCTTGATCCATTTTCTGTCTGTCAGTCCGTGTGTGATTTTTACAAATACCTTAATATCTCAGAAACGGTTTAAGATATAATCATGAAACTGGGTACGAATATGCGCATCTACATAAGGTCCAATTTTATTAAAAAAATTGTTTCCCTGCAACAATCAGTTTCAAAATGGCGACAGTTGAAAATTTTCAATGTTAAATATCTAGAACACCATAAATTCTAAGAAAAAATGTAAAGTAACAACATTTTAAAACTATTTAAAGACCAATCCAACGGTATATCGTTTTAAATAATTGAGTCATAACTAATTCGACCACGCAGCTGAACCGCTGACGTGAGTTGAGCAAATTTCCAAAATTAAGTTTATAGGCCTATGTTTTAGGGTTTCAACCAACAATTTGGGAAATAGGTCTTTTCACGATGGTGCTGAATAGCTGCAAAATGGTTCGCTCGCCATTTCGCATATTGGGAGTATCTTCGCACGCCAACTCCCGTATTGGGAGTATCTTCAATACACAAAGCATTGCGTGCTTCGCACGCCAACCCACGTATTGGGAGTATCTTCAATACACAATGCATTGCGTGCTTCGCACGCCAACCCCACGGTAGAATCCACCACATGGCTTCATATTACGTTTTGTTCGATTTTGGGGGAACCAAGCGAGCTATAAGGTCGCGTAAAAAACAAAATGCGCAGAATAGCTTCCTACATTACTATTTGTAAAAACACTCAAAAACAAATTCATTATCGTAGGAAAAATCCCAAAAAATGTTTACTTCCGGTCAAAAAACCTGCTTTCGATTGTTGGATTTTTTTTTGCTAACAAGCTTCTCCGAGCGACTTAGACAACCAACATGTGTACCAAATTTGAACCGAATCGGACTTAAAATGGGGCCGTAGAGTGCGAACACATATATACATATATATATACTGTATATACATAAATTTATATATGGGCTATATATGATTTTCAATGACACCCCAAAACGTGTTCTGGGGGCCATGATCGGTGCTCATTTGCTACTCCCGACCTTGGGTCTTACCATAAGGGCCACTGCAATAGCTCATTTTTCCTATTGAAATTCGCTAATAACGGGAGAAACTAAAATGTAGTGGTCGAATGTAGGGCTATTTATTACTATTTCATTTATAAAAGACCACCTTCAGCAATCGAATAGCCCGACAGTCTACCACATAATTATTAAAAACTATTTATCGTTGTGTTGGTCTTAAAATAGTCTGAAAATCTTTTTACTTTACATATTTTGTAAAATTTATTCTGGATATTTAACATTGACAATTTTCAGGGAGTAGGGGAAGAAAGAGGGGGAGAGGAGGGGACTTTTCAGAAAATATTCCTTATATAATCAACTAACATCCATGAAAAAATCTGCTTTTCACTTTTCACTAATTAGTTCCGACAGAAAACATTTTATTGACCGGTCCAATAATTATAACCACCATACATCCAGCCCTATCCAACACCCGTCCATTCAATTTTTGTTGTCACAAGTCGATTATAGTGTTCTACACAAACACTGTAAATACGAATTTTAAAACGTATATGCAAATCCCACATAAATAAAACATTTAAAATGTTAAAATGTATTCACGTACAAGGATGTGGAAAAAACGTTCAGAAATACAATAGTTCTTTCCAAAATAATAATAAAAATAATTAATTTAAAAAAAAGTTAATTAGCTATGTAATACAATTTATAACTTAATTAATTATAAATTTCTCACGATCTCCAATCTTTGTTTCATAAATAACTGAAAACATTTTGTTGTTATTGAACGTAAATTGTATTGGCACAATACTCTGGCCTCGGATTTCTTGGTTTGTTCTCACTTTTTTGTTAACGTTAATTTTAATCCTACAAAGATCTACGGAATTGTTTATATAACTTTTTTGTGACGAAGGTCAATTATATAATACTGGTAGTATCTGTTATTGGATGTTTAAATCTACCAACCAGCTAGGATAGCGTGCCGATAGTACTTCCTGGGGCAGCAATTGGATCCAGTTGAGGTTGACCGGTCATCACGCAACTAGTTCCGCAACTCGTTCCGGACGGTATTTGGGTAATAGTTCTCGGTTCTATCATAGAAACAACAGAAGGGCAAATAATTCGATTAGCGGCTGAACCGCTGACGTAAGTTTAGCGAACTTCCAAAATTAAATTTATAGCCTATGTTTTAGGGTGTCAATCAACAATTTGTGAAATTGATCTACTCATGAAGACTCTCAATAGCTGCCTGCGTGTACGAAATATATCAGTAGAATTTGTTTGCACCTCAGTCTCCAGCTCGGTCTTACGCGCTCCTTGCGTCCTCGGGTTATGGACTGCTTCGCTTCGCTCGCAGCAAACAAACTCGGCCGTCAGCCTCGGTTCAGAAGATAAATTTTATAAAATTTTACGTTTTGATCGATTTTGTGGAAACTAGACTGGTTATATGATCTTGTAAAAATAACATGTACCAGAATAATACCTTTATTTAGATAGAACCACAAAATGATTTTAATTTAGTACGAAAAATCTCAAAAGTTTTAAGTTGAACTGCTCCGAGCGACTTAAAAAACCAACGTGTGTACCAAATTTGGACCAAATCGGACCTAAGTTAGAGTAACACATATCTATAAATAAAAATATAAATGTGCGTTTGTTCAAAATCAATAATCTCCGAAAGTTCTTCACCAATTGCTTTGAAATTTTGACACAAACTTTCATTTGAATACAAGCGTGTTTTTATATACTTTTAGAAAAACTGCAGCATCTATTGAACATTAAAAACAAAAAATATACTCAATATTTAAAAAAAATGTAAGCACCATTAGGGCCTACATATGTTTATTTACTGTAATAATAACAGAAGTCAGCTGTTTCCTATAATGTTTCCATTATCAGTTGATTTTTGACTTAAAACAATTACCTATTTGTAGTCTATTTGTAACTTTTAAGATAGGTTTTTGTGAACAAAGCCGTCTGTTGAAGTAAAACCAACACACACTATCTATACTAATATTATAAAGAGGTAAAATTTGTTTGTTTGTATGTATGTAGAGTGTAACTTCTGGAACTACTGAACCGATTGAAAAAATAGTTTTACTAATAAAAAGCTACACTATAGCTGAGTAACATAGGATATAATTCATATTGATAAAAACATTTTTTTATTTCAATATTTGTAAATTTTGGTCGGAACAAATTCACAGGATCAAGTTGGGCGTTAAACCCACAGCTGTAATACCAATAAATAAGCAACATTATGAAAAACTCATAAAACTACAATTGGAAAATGAAACTTATATCATACAAAGATGTGCACAAAAACATAAGTTACGTGTGTATGTTGCCGTTAAAGCAGGTGAAATAAATTAAACATAATTTTAGGTTAGGCCTAGACTGATGGACCAACTTCTTGAATGTATTTACACTCATTACCACAGCAACCAATTGAATAAACTAACAGATAAAACAGTTGATTCGGATGCCCAGCTTGGTACAAAATAATATTTTAAGTTAGGCTTAGACTAACCAACACATGTTTCAACGCACATAAACCAATAAAAACTTGCGTAAGGAATTTAAAAACAAGAAAAATCTATGTCACATCCTAATTAAAAATAAATAAGACATATTATAATTTAATATTAGGCCTGTTTATTGATAATACACGGTAATTCATAATGTTAATTCAATATTAACAGCTGATTTGAAAATGTGAAACAATTATCTCAATTATCTGTATTTCTTACTTTTTGGTTAGGTTTTTGATTAAGTATAGACCTGAGCCTTATTATAACTGCTGTTATAAAATATACGAAATAATTTGATTTGAAAATTTTTTATTTACCATCTTAGATTTGAGGTTATTATTAATCCTACACTTTTATTATAAATAAAACATAACTTATGTTTTTAGAATGTTCCATCGGGGGTTGGCGTGCGGAGCACACAGGCGTCTCCCCTAGTAGGCCTACACATATAAATATAAAAACAAATAATCTATTTATATATATAATGTTTAATGACACTGCAAAACGTGTTCTGGTGACCATGATGATCCTTGATTACCCATCTTTGGTCTCACCATAAGGGTCACTGCAATAGCTCAACTTTCCTATGGAAATTCGCTAACAATCGTAATTTCTGTTAAACCCACGCTGATTCGATCATTCAGAATCGTATTTAATCCAAACATACTTTATTAAAAGATTAATTTAGCTTTTTTAGAGAAATATTGTTTATAGACAATGATTAAAGAGTAAAATATAAATGAAAATGTACAATGAGTTAACATAAAGTGGAGTCCTTTTAAATTTCATCTATTAGGCATAAAGCGTTCGAGTGGAGAAAAAGAGAGAGCAAAATATCTTAGTTATATCTTAAGTAAGCAATTTCATACAAACGAGAGAACGATTTCACCTATTCATTCACTTTGGAAACTACGCAAATCAAATTAATATGACTTCACACAAATTGTTTTATTTTATTATTATTTGAATTAGAAACCCATAGATGTTTCTGATGCATGTAGACATTTAAAGAGACTAACATATACACGTAATAAAAATGAATAAGTTTTTTTTTTATATTACATTGTTATTGCAAACTGTATGCAATACTTAATTTTGTAACAAATTTAGTTATTTGAAGACACACAAGCGTTTAAAAGTAAAATTTGTAGATGATTGTCGACAGTAGTTACAAATAAAACGACCATTTAGATTATAGGATGAAGTTTTGTTGATTCTACTAAAACTGGGATAATCTGTCAATTTGTCTATCGGTGACATTAATCAAATCTCTAAAAATATAACTTGTTTAAGTGACGTAAATTCTTACCTATAGGTTTGTATTTTAGTGAAAGTTGTTTTTGTTTTTACTTTCAGTGAAAGTTGACTAAATAAATTCTGCACATACAGTAAATTCAAGTTATAATATCTTAACGAATGTAGGCCTATATCTTGTCCACAGACGTTTATGGAATAATCAAACCTTTAATCCGATGGGAAATGTGGGCTTTCATATCTTCTGATCCGTGGCCGACGGCCCTAATGCAAACTCGCGAGTTTATCCACTGCGAGCGAAACGAAATGGTCCATAAGCCGAGGCCGCAGGGTCGAGGTACGAACACGTAAAGCGA
>JAGFPH010000198.1:285087-300215 GCA_018207615.1 Philaenus spumarius | reverse complement strand
GCCGCAGGGTCGAGGTACGAACACGTAAAGCGAATTTTCTGCGAGCGGAACGAACAAATTAGCGAGGCTGGAGGATTGAATATTACTTCATTGGCATTCATATTTTCTCTCTGTAAAAAACTAATCATAGTGTACAATGGTTTGTAGGAATTTAAGGAAGTATTTACGGATTTTTAATTGAATTATTATAAAATGTCTGCTGGCACAAACGCTCAACCGCATTATTAAAGTATACGTTTTCCAGCATAAACACAAATTACATACGATTGAATCGTTATACGGAAAAGAAAGTGTCTGATTTCTGAGTTACATTGACGGATCAAAATTGATTTCTGAGGTCAGGTGAAGACTATTACGAAATACTGTAATATTGTACGCAGCTGTACTTTCACTCGGCATCTGAAGACGCAATGAATGTGAAATTCTTGTGTTGTATTTACAACCATGTTTCCATTGCTTGTGTATTGAATTCAGCTGCATACAATCACTCCGTTTCTTAATTAGTTTTGTAACTACTAGTTTGTTTGTTTGTTTATCGCCTTTATTTGGGCGCAGTCGAGGCTATGAAGCCCCTTCTAGTCAAAGGTTTTAAGAGAAATTTTAGGAAGTTTAAAGAATGACCGTATTTGCCCAACTGGAATATTTAACCAACGAGATGTACAACACACTGGAGGGCTCCTCCCCCTGCTCGATTCGCTCACCAACCCCAGCGGCGAAGCAAATGCAAACAGATTATTGTATACGCATGACGATTGATAAGGACAGAGATTTTACTTTCTCACTATACTATAGTATAGAGAAAGTATAGTGATCGGAAAAAAAAATCGATGTTGAGATTTTTGTGGAAATATCCGTTCTGGAACCCTCTGAGTCCAAAAAAGTGGTTTTTACAAAATGTCTGTATGTCTGTGTGTATGTCTGTATATATACAAAGCTAGACCGAAAACTACTCGATCGATTTCGAACAAATTTGCACCAAACATGTCAATTAGGCCTTTATAGATGCACGAAAAAGGGTTTTGAAATTTTTTGAAAAACAACCCCCTTTTTGGCCAAAAACCCCCCAAAAAATCAGTTATTTTTTTTTTATAAAAAAACGGCTATAACGATTTTGATCAAATTTGGCTTATTTGTAGCCCTTTATGTACCCTACCATATGCAGAAAACTGTATCTTTCTAAAAATTCCTGTTTAGATAATAATAATAATAATAACAGATTTTTGACCAAAAAGGGGGTTGTTTTTCAAAATTTGTCAAAACCTTTTTTCGTGCATCTCTATACAGGCCTAATAGACGTGTTTTGTGCAAATTTGTTCGAAATCGATCGAATAATTTTCTCTCTAGCTAATAATAATAAGTAATATTTATTAGTTAATCTCCTACTTTAATATCACCTCTCCTACCCCACCCTACAAGTCTCAGTGAATCTGTTTAATAATTTAAATATGTCTGTGAGAAAGTATGTGCCAGTTCCTGGTCCGTTTATTTCATTTATATATAGAAGAGAGGTAATTTTCTAGTTATAAAATATGACCAAAGTGTGATACGGTAAAGTAGTAGGCTATTTAAAACTGGTCAGAAAGACCTAGTAAAGAATTAAGTTGGAATAATTTTAATAGTGATAGATGTTTGAATTATGATACAGTAAGCCTTTTTCATTGTTTTTGCTATTACCTAACCTAAAAAAACTGTTGTGAATAATAAAATTGCCTGATTCTATAAATTATTTTGTACACAAAACAAAATGGCGGCTAGACAGGAAACCGAGCATTTTTTGACCTATGTTTATTGGAACTTTTCGCCCTATTTTGATGTGCGGAATCACGTGCTGAATTTTTTGAACCATTTTTCCGGACACTCTGTATATTGTAAGTTCTTTTTATTTTTTAATGTAACCATTAGGTACAAGTTTTTAGACGCAGTTTTCACTTATAATTGGTTTGCTTCTCAAAACGTTATAAAAATAAACACAAATAAAAAAATCACTATTTGACGAACCTGCCAGAAAAGAAATAGCCTCATACCTGGAAATTTTAATAGTGATCGTTATATCTTGTAAATATGTAATTTATTTTTGTAGCTATTCAATTATTTTTTCCCCACGATCGTAGTCGCTGGTGCGATCATATTACTTGTTTAGGAGTCTAATGATAGAAGCACGGAAATTAATTATGAGTATAATTTTACATGGAAACTGAGAGAACAATTTGAGACCGCTCTTTGGAAGAAGTAACTCAGTTTCGGAATTTAGAGAACAGGTTCTCAATTTGTTTGCCAACACGTTATGTTTACAATGTATTTACAATGCATGGACATTTAACTGTGTTTACCATCTTAGCTTTGATGTTATAATTAATTCTACACCTTTATTATAATAAAATTAAACGTATGGAAACAGTAAATATTTGTATAAAAAACAAACTAATAATAAACGGCAATTGAAAAATTAAAATTATGTGTGTATGTTGCCGTTAAGGCTGGTAAAAGAATTGAAGAAAAGGCGAGATGAACTTCGTTGATGACTTGGGTCCCACGACCGCACACATTTACTTTTTTTATTATTTCTGTAACTTGAAAGATAACCAAGTTATTAGCTAAAAACTAAAAAATGTATCTTGGTAGTTGTCCATAATATAATTTTTTTTATAAATAATAATAAACCGTTGCGTTTGTCATTAAAAAAGGAAATTATTTGTTTCTTGAATTGTTTTGTAATGTTTGCTGCCTTAGAGAAATTTTACGTTACAAATTTTAAGCGGCCAATATTTTGAAAATACATGAAAAAACGTTTTGGTTTTTTGTACATAGGTAAAAGATGTCATACCAAATATGAATTCAGAATTTTAATTGAATAAATTTCCTACATCCAAAGATATTAAGTATTTTGTAAAAAAGAACCAAAATGGTGGATAACTGAAAAACGAAGCAATACCGAACCTATGTTTATATGAACGTTTTTCTTTATTTTCACTAGTAGAACACGTCCGGAAAGTTTCTCCGTTTCTTCATGAATCATCGTGCATATAACTACAACTTAGGAAAAAATATTACCACAATAATTAAATTAGCCTTGAGTTCATTATGCATTCAGTACGGACGTCTGAGTGTCATTTCACATAATTATAAAAATTATTTAAAATGTTTATTTAACCGCAGTTTTCTCTACTCATACGAGACTTCGTCATCTGCCTTGTTACTTGCCACACGGCGTATTTACCTCGTAATTTTGTTTTACAGGAAATTCAAGTTCTACTTGTTAATCAAGCATAATAATTTAACAATATCTTAGTTTGTAATTTATATTTTAATTCAATTAAATTTGCATTGAATAGGAGAAGGAAACAATAGACATAATAATTATTATTATATATTACTAGGAGAAACCTCTGCGTGCTCCGCACGCCAGCCCCGTTGGAACCTTCTATACACATAATCATGTTATGTTTTCTTTATAATAAAGGTGTAGGATTAATAATAACCCCAAAGCTAAGATGGTAAATAATGTTAAATGTTCATATCAAATTATTTCGTATATTTTATAACAGCAGTTATATTAAAGGTAAAAAGAACCAGCAAGACTCAGTTCTACACTCGAATAAAAACCTAACCTAAAAGTTAGAAAGACAAATAATTGCTTCAAAGTTTGAAATCAACTGTTATTGGACGTATTAGAGCAAACAGCTGTTTTACCTGTTATTTTATAGAATTGGTTGCTATGGTAATAAATTTAAATACTGTACACGTATTGGTTCATCAGTCTAGGCTTAACCTAAGATTTTTCCGACTAAATTTACAAATATTGAAATAAAATATGTTTTTATCAAAATCAATTATAGTTTATGTTACTCAGGGATAGTAAGGCTTTTTATTAGTAAAACTATTTTTTCAATCGGTTCAGTAGTTCCAGTTGTTTCAATCGGTTTAATAAATATGTTTATTGGCTATAATGATAACCGTAATCAGCTGTTTGCCATAACATTTCCATTAACACCTGATTTCAAACTTTACAACAATTATTTGTATTTCTAACTTTTAGGTTAGGTTTTTATAAAGAGCGCCATCTGTTAGACGTAAAAACAACACAAACTGTACTAAATATTGTATGGAAAAGAGAGCGCCATAATAAATAATTATTAAATATGTTTGCTGTTGGTACAGCAATCAGCTGTTTCCAATATTTCCATTAACAGCTGATTTCAAAATTTGAAACAATTATTTCTATTTATAACTTTTAGGTAGAGTTTTGTTTACTGAGCATTTCTGATTTTTGTAATCTGTATTATAACTGATGGTATAAAATATACGGAATAATTTGATTTGGACATTTAACATTATTTATTAGCTCTGAGATTATTATTAATCCTAACCTTTATTGTAAAGAAAACATTAAAAAAGTGTATAGAAGGTCCAACAGAGTTGGTCTCCCCTAGTAGATTAGAAATTAATATTAGCTTTACAGCGATGTTTAATTAATTGTATTGACATGTCATTAATATGTCATTGATATTCATTAGTCAACAACTTTAACCATTATTTGCAGTAAAGTTGTGTACGTTAATCATACGAAGGACTTTTCGAACTGACTCAGATTGATTTTCTAAACTTGTGGTCAGGGCTGGGCTAAAGTAGTCCATCGCTTCGGGCACAAACGCCTTACTGAGCTAATTGAAATATCATCAAATTATTTCAAAGCGTAAAAGACCATTTGCAAAAAATGTAACTTCACCGTAATTAAATAAATAAAAGTAATGAAATTATTATTTATAAAAACTAATAATGTTATTTATAATAAATATAGTAATAATTATTGAAACATAATGTGAATAAATTAATGTTAATAATGAATTAACAAACTTAGTTAATGTTCTGCCCATCTGTGTCGATCAGCTGTTTAGACCTAAGAATTTTTTTGTTTCAGTACTTATCTTTATGAAATTTTCAGGATTAATAGGAAAAACAATCAAAATTATAAAAATCAAGTTTCCCACGGTAAAATATTTATTTGTTTTGTAAATATAAAAATTTTAATACGCAATTTATATTTTTCTCCCAATTTCGGCGTTTTAAAATAAAAATATTATTATTTCAGTTAAAAAACATATTTCAGGTTATATGTTCATTTGTTAAAAAGTACATTTATTTATCTTCAATTAAAAAAAAAAGTATTAAAAATATTTTTTAAAACCAGTTTTTAAAACCTTTCGCCCAAAATCAGTTTACTTTTTTTACACACCCCCAAAAAATGCTAGGTCCTAAAAGGGTTTCGACCATTTTTAGGGAGAAGTGTAAAATTTTTAATTGACACAACTTACGAAATGAGGAAGCACAATGTTCATTTTTTAACACAACTTACGAAATGAGGAAGCACAATGTGGGTTTTCTAACACAGCTTACGGAATGAGGAAGCACAATGTCTATTTCAGAGATATTACTAATTAAACTATACATTGTATTAACATTAACAGATCAAGCCTATGACGTAGGACAATCTGTTACACTTATATACACAACTCAAATATACTAAATTAGCAATGCTATTGTGGCCTAACCGGGTAAGGCGATAGTCTATGGTGATGGACTCTGCTGGTTCGAATCTCGGCAAGACCAACACTTTTTTATAAACAGATGTAATTAGAGCGTTTTACTTTAGGAGCGTTTCACATTAGAAGCGTTTCACAAAATGCATGGTGAAACGCGTGACAGTAAAATACGATTCACCCCAGCAACAAGAAACCTATATAGTCTGTTATACACACATGTATACACATTTTTTGGACGTGGTGCGCCTATAGAAGTTTACATTTCAAAAAGAGATCTACCACAAATTGTCGTGTTTCTAGCTTAACAGTTATGGAGGAACAGTATTAGCGATGGGTTTTCATCGCTTCCTTTCTTTTTCAACACCCCATAAAGAATTCCTTGTACCGTAACAACATCTATAAAATCAAAATGTAAAAATTTTAACAGATTTTGCGCCTTATAGAGTGGGATAAGGAGGACTTTTTTTACAGCTAAGAAACCTCCATACCAAATTTCACTTCAATCTGTTCAGTGGTTTGGAGTCAGGGCTTTGCTTCATATACGTAGAAATTACCTTGTTGAAATTAATTAAACCGTCTATGACCAGTCTAAATTGTAATTAATTAGCTAAGGTCAGGATGCATGTATATAGTATAGTCATGGTTAATTTGAATGAAACGAAATTAATGAGTATTGCGTTTGTTAATTTGACACGGGGCCGACGACAGGTTTATGCATAGGAGAAAATAAAATAAAATGAAAGAAAAACTTAGTTAATTCTTCAAATAAGCTTCATTAAAAAAATGTATGACTGTGTTAAATCAGTATAATTAGATAATGTAAGTAGAGAGAAATAGGTTTTAACCCTTCAAGTGCTGAGGAACCCTTTCTTTAATACTAAGCATTTTTAGGGCATCGCGCTGTTTGTTTGAAAAATTCTTAATAAATACAAGATCTGATAATAATATAGCAATAGTTTTATTTACTTTCCACTATCCAGTAGAAGTATAATGGATGATAAATCACAATGAAAAAAAATTCAATAAAATTTTGAACTTGAGAGGCTGCTCACATTTACTGGATTAAAATTTCAAGATATGCAAAATATTAGGAATATTCTTATGAACAAAAATGTATACAACAATAGGCACTTTGAATAGTAAAAAAAAAAAAACACTTACAAGTAAAAATATCGAAACATGTCACGTAACGCACATAATATCTAGAGCTTCCCTAATCGCACTTAGGCTTAGTTGACTCATTTTCAGAATCTATGTACATATTATATAAAAGCGAAATACCACTCACTCACTCACTCACTGACTCACTCATCACGATTTCTCAAAAACTACCTAACGGATTGAAATGAAATTTGGTATGTAGCTTTCTCTAGGGCCATAGGCGCTTGCTAAGAAAGGGTTTCAAAAAATTCGAAATTTTAGGGGGGGTTTGGGGGGATCAAAGTTATTAAATCACGATTTCTTCAAAACTACCAAACGGATTGGAATGAAATTTGGTATGTAGCTTCCTCTAGGGCCATAGGTGCTCACTAAGAAAGGGTATGAAAAATTTCGAAATTTTAGGAGGGGTTTGGGGGGATCAAAGTTACTAAAATCATAATTTCCGTTCTTTTATTATTATGACAATAGTGCTTTTATTATTTAAGATCTATATATATATATATATAAGCCAAATACCACTCACTGACTGAACACTTAAAAAGAATACAATTACGTTAAAAACACTGAAAATACCAACCACCACGGGCAACGCCGTACGGGTCAGCTTACCTTTATAATAACATAAAATAAACTAACTTCCTATAATCTACCTAAAATAAACTATTCACTAAAACATATAATCAACACTATAATATAAATCAAACACTAACAAAACTAACTATAAGTTTGAACAAAACAAACGACTGCGTAGTTTTCACACAAGTCATCAGACCACAGACTACATCTGACAATATTGTCGTCTGTCATTTTTTCCAATCTGTTCCAAGACTCGCACTGCCTCCTGGATAGAGAATTCAATTTACTTTCATTCTGTGTGAAGTGCAAGTTAGTCCGATAAATATTAGCTTTGATATATCGATATATCACTGCGAGTCGATAGCACGTTACAAGGGGATCGAATCAGCTCTTATAGAGTCGATAGCACTTCGGGGGTTAAGTAAGTCAAATAATCACAAAATCAATATAATTGTGATTCGTGAAAACGCGTAGGGGTAGGCTACCTACGAAAGTTGGTTAAGGGTCTGCTGTAGTGGCGGCCATCTTGGATTTTTATCCCATAAGAACAAAGTTAAATTTCAAACCAGTTCTAATCACCCAGTCAGTCACAAACACACAGCTTTTTATAATATGATTGATAGACTTATTACTTTACTTCAATGATGGTAAGGGTATTATTGATTTATTTTACAAAGACGTAATTCAGGATCAACAGAATTCAGTTTTTGTGCAACTGCTAGCTTGTAGGGATGAAAAGTCAAATCAAGATGTAAAATTCGTTGTAAATTTATCTTTGAAACTCCTAATGCGGCAGATTGTTTTCAGATTTATCGATTTGGGATTTGCAGAACAAATACACGCACATTTTCAACATTGTCTGGAGTAGGTACAGATCTAGGAATACCAGTTGGTTTTACTTTTAATTCACTATTTCTGACATAGTTTATCCACCTGTTAATAGTGTTCCTACGAGGAACAGAACCATGACGGGGAACATGGAAATTGTTACGAAATAACCGTTGAGTGGCAGTGACAGGCTCATTATTTAAAAAAAAAGCTTCGATGACAAAAGCACGATGTTTAACTGTCCACTGCTCCATGTTTACTGAAAATAATGGCATCAGCTGTGTTCGTAATTGTTGCAACAATCAACAGTCTAAACAAAATAACAGCTGAGAAACAGCTGTTTAAAAAGTGTCGGGTTTTATTTGGTCACCCTTTAATTATTTAAGTTTGAAATGAGTATTTTAATTTTTAATTTATCATCAATAAACGGTACCAGAAACTGGCACATACTTTCTCACAAACGTATTTAAATAATTATTATTAACACGCAAATTACTAAACACTATGAGTTTGACACTAAAAACTATGAGAAGCGGCCGACGCACAGTATATTGCACGCCAACCCCCGTATTGGGAGTATTTTCAATACACAATGCATTACGTGCTTCGCACGCCAACCCCCGTATTGCGAGTATTTTCAATACACAATGCATTGCGTGCTTCGCACGCCAACCGTATGTAACCCCAACTGTGACTTCATAATTGTATTAAAGTAGGAGAGGGGATAGTACATTAAAGTAGGAGAGTAACTAATAAATATTATTATTATTATTATTACCTAAAGAGAAAACTATTCGATCGATTTCGAAAAAATTTGCACTAAACATGTCAATTTTGCGTGTATAAATTCACGAAAAAAGGTTTTGAAAAACAACTTTTCTTTTTGGCCAAAAAAACCCCAAAAAACAGTTATTATTATTATCTAAATGAGAATTTTTTGAAAGTTGCGGTTTTTTGCATATGGTAGGTACATTAAGGGCTACAAATAAGCTAAATTTTATCAAAATCGTTAGAGCCGTTTTTTATAAAAAATATAATAACTGATTTTTTGGCCAAAAAGGGGGTTGATTTCAAAATTTTTCAAAACCGATTTTCGTACACCTATACAGGCCTAATTGACATGTTTGGTGCAAATTTTTTCGAAATCGTACATTAAGGACAAATGTAGGCCAATAAGGGGAAATTCTTAATAAACTTTGCAAAAAATATACTATATGATTTGCTTAAAATCTGTTTAAAAAAGGCAATAATGCAAAGCAAAAGGCGAATAGGACCAACATCTGACATTTTCTTCAATTTCAAAAATTTAGTTAAATTTAATAAAAAAAATTACGGAATTGTAGCCTACAATATAAGAAATATGTATATAGGCTAAGTAGTGAATCAATATCGTTTTCTGTTTGTACTATTGGACTAGGACTTTTAGGCAATACTCAGTCGATATTAATGTATAAGAAGGCTCGGCATTCATATTGCATAGGGACCCATAAATCCTCTCGGCGGTACTGGATGGACAAACCATTCACACATTTACAAGTATTCATTGTGAATAAAATAAAATTTGTACTTCCTTGTTTTATGTAATGGGTAATAAATTCTACCTCTTAAGCCGGTTTTCCACTAAACGGACAAAACATAAACTCATGTCGAACAAAATAAACTTTTCGCAAACATTTTGAAGACTGGCGAGTTTTGCGACAATTGGTGTTTGGTTTTTCGAGTCCCGCTCGGAAGCGGTAACATCAAAAGGTTTCGACGTGTTTTGAAACTCGATTCTGTTTAGTGAAAACGGTCTTGTTGCGTTTTATATTTTAGCCTTCTATTTCGTATTCGGTTATTGAAGAAAAAATGTGTTCTGACTTCTTCGCGACATCCAGTGGAAAAGGATCGAAAACAAAAACAAAAATCGAACAAAATGTAGGCCGCTTGATAGAAACAAGAGTTATGGGTTTGTTTTAGTTTTTCAGGTTCTAGAAGACACAAACAAAACATAAACTCAACTGTCCGTTTAGTGGAAATCCGGCTTTACAAGACTATAGTGAAGTTAATCGTTCTTTATGGATAAGAAAAATAAGCATGGACCAGGACACAAGTATTAAGATAAGAAGGACTAAAGTTCATAAACCGAAAGATTATTAACTGGAAGACGGAAGAAGATAAGAGGATGCATATTAATCAGAATAAACAATTCTTGAGGCAAACATCAAGATAAGGCGATTGCGGTGTATGATATACATACAAGACAACATGGCTGAAAATAATAGACATTAGAGTACAACAAAAGGTTTTGTGGGCCAACCAGGAAGAAGTTGACCTTCCACTTGCATCTTTTTAAATACCAAGTAAACATTTTATAAAGAAAAGTGTCATAATGGGACATTTTTTCTACATCAATATAAATACATGATTGTTTGTATTTTTAGTGCAACTTTGGTTTGCATTAAAACTCGGAACCTCATTTTTCAAAATCGATTAGGGTGTTTGAAAAATCTGGAAACGATTTAATATCTCAAAATGTATGAGTCTTATGAGATAGAAATAAATGCAGTTATTCACAGAAATAAAAGAACCACTTTTGGTGAGTTTGAAATTTTTGTCCGCCATCATGCATTTGACTTCTTTTTTTTTTAATGGAAAGGTAGTCTTGTAATATATGATTTTAATGTAAAATTTGACGTAAAAAATGATGGTTGACTCAGTTTTTGAATATTAAAATATTTTTTAATGGGAAGGTAGTAGTGTTGAACATGATTTTAATGTAAAATTTGAAGAAAAAAACGATGGCCAAATCCGGTTGTAAGTTATTGCGTGTCAAAATAACCAAAGAAAAAACGCATAGCATATTACTATAACTCTGTCACAACTTTAAAAGTTTCCTAAAAGTTCCTTTAGTAACTTTAAATGTTTCTAAAAAATAGTAGTTGTAGTTAACGCCCTAAACTTTGTTAATTAACATAATTAGAGCAATGAAATAACTTAGACAGCAAATATAACAGTTATTTGTTTAAGTAATTTAGGCCTATTTAAATTCAGAACAGTTATTAACAACAACAAAAATAACTAAGGAGAAGAAAATCAAGTGAAATCACTTTTAAGATACCAATAACTAAATATTGTACAATAAATAAATTGCTTTTCATTTACTGCATCTGATTCCCATAAGAGAAATGGTACAGAATAAGTCATTTTTCCGTTAGTTCGTGGAATAAATAAAAAATTAGGTTTCATTTTGAAGTACTGTCATATGCGGATGTTGATTGTCAAATACATTTTCAACAACCGTTTTATTGTTTTTATAAAAGTATGATGTAAATAGTAAAATGTATAAATTGTATTAATTTTTTACTCAGTTGCAAAAAGAGATATTGCAAAAAACCTTAGCAAGCAACACCCACAATATACTTTACTTTCTTTTTTTTAAACAGTTTTTGTTTTATGACGAAATTACCACAAAAATATGCTTAAAAGTGAAGTTATGGTTAGGTTATGTTAGGTTAGGTTAACATTGAAATTGTAACCAACTTCGCCGTTTTGAATTTAGAGACCCGAGACTTAATATCCGTTTACTACATCTCCTATCAAGCCCGGTTGTATTTTGAACAGCTTCTTCAGTTATACGCCAAACTCACTAAAAAGTGATTCTCACAAGCCTCGTACATTTTGAGATATTAAGCCGTTTCCAGACTTTTCAAACACCCTGTATATAACGTACAAAGAGGAATGCAAACAATCCAGAAAAACTAATTCCACCACTCACTATTACATAAGTAGATTAGCCCTTCCAAATAAGGCCGCGCCGCAACATGATTAGTATCATCATAGTAATTGCACAGTGCAGCAAGTAAACAAGTTTTTCAGGGTATGACATATTTTCTGACGAGTTATGCAGCTTTAGAGAATTTTCCTTACTAGAATACTTTCTACTTTAATAATATATTTTCATAACGCAAAAGTCAAACAAAATTTAAAAATAATCCGATCGCGCAACTGCACCGCTGACGTGAGTTGAGGGAATTTCCGAAATGAACTTTATTACGTTTTAGGGTTTCAACCAACTATTTGTGAGATTATTCTCACGAGGGCGCTGAATAGCTGCTTGCGTGTACGAAATATATCAGTAGAATTGGCTTCCAGCTCCGGCTCACGCGCTGCTTCGTTCCGCTAGCTTTGCGAGATTGCCCCTCGACCTTGCGGCTAGGACTGCTTCGCTTTGCTCGCAGTAGACAAACTCGCCTCGTGAGGTAAATAATACCAAATGCTTGTTTTGTATTTTACGTTTTTATCGATTTTGGGAGAACCAGACGGGCAATAAGTTCGTGAAAAAAAAACAAGAAATGTGCAGAATAATCTTCTGTATATAACTTTTTAGATAAGGTCAAAAACGTGCTTCCGGTTGATAGATTCTTTTAGCTAACGAACTCGTCCGAACGATTTAGACCAAATTTGGACCAAAACGAACATAAATAAGGGTCACTGCAATAGCTCATATTTCCTATGGTAATTCGCTAAAAACATGACATTTTTTTTAATGAACTTAAATCTGTTTTTAATAATATCACACATAAAATCTCTGCAATAAAAATGAATGTTTTTTTATTATTTTTCCTTTATACACTAAAAAAACTATTTTATCAATTTTCACTACAAATTTCACACTTTATCCATATTAATAATACCAAGAATGTTTAGACATTACAATTACTCCAGTAAGGAGTTGAAAAGGAGTAGCTACCCCTATTCAATAAATATAAATTGAACTAACTTCCCGCAAGCTATACAACTAAAATTGTTTAATATTGCTCTTAAATGATATAAAATACCATTTGCAATTCAATTCGACTTTAGTCAAAGGGGTGGAGTGGGATAATTAATCTTACAAACTTAAATAATTATTTATACACTTACTTTTCATATAGGCTCAAAAAATACTCAACTAATTTCCCTAACAATTTCACAGTTTACACATAATATTACCAGGATTGTTTACAGATGATGGTACCTACAATCAAAGAGATAAATATGTAGTACCTACCCCTATCACGCCTCCTACAAAAGCGAGTAACTTATAATCTGTTCACCCATCATCTGTAATACTTAAACAAAACCCAGTGTAGATTGATATGCTGCATTTTAAATGAGCCTTATTCTAAGTTTAGTTTATTTTTACATGTTCCATGTATTACACGTTCAACTCTGCAAATTGTTTACTGGTATAAAAAACTACTTGTTTATGCTACAGTTGATTTTTCATCTCTTAGTTAAGGCTCAAACTTAGAATAAGGCTCATCAAAACTTTGAACAGCCATAACTTTTTTCAGGATCATCCATTTTTCATTTTTATTATGTCGTTGTGTTTGTCTCATCAAGACCTATAAAATGATATGCATAACAACCCATGCTTACATTTAAGATTTTTCACCGACTCCTGACGGGCCGTCCCCCAGAGGAGGTGAAAAATCAGCCATATTCTAAAAAAAGTAGTTTTTTATACACATAAACAATTTGCAAAGTTTCAATTGTGTAAGTGGAACCTGGAAAAAGATATTGGGTTGTTCCGGGACTTTTTGCCACCCCTGTATATCTATTCGTTTAAATCATTCGTACATCTTCATATAACATTAACATATTTGATTATTAATTTCTTCACTATATAATATCATTTAACTTCTAAATCATTTGATCTATCAATATGAAATAAAAAAGTTAATGTTTTTATCTTTCTTCAAATACATAATAACGTAGGATATAAATACAATATTTTAATATGCCTACAGTTTGATAATCCTTATTGTTGTACACATTTACCGAGTTAAAAATCCCCGTCAGCGCAGTTAGGTAGGCCTAGATAAAGCCTGTTGTTTTTAAATAGTATTTTTTTAAATTATGTATTTCTCATGTGTATCTTATTAATCTGCATGTGATCTTCCACGGGAGCTTACTAGTATAATGCAAATAAATCGCAGTAACTTTCTACAAGATATACAGCCAAACTTGTGTAGTATTATTTTTAACTGATATAAAAAAACATTTGCAATTCGACTACTTCAGGCAAAGTAATGAAATGGGATAGCTGCCGTTAAAATTAAATACTAATAATTAAATAATTGGTATAGCTATACGTATGAAATAAATTACACTAACATTAAACACACATATATGGTTAATACGAGCGCGACCGCCTGCCGTGACCATAAGTATCTTATTTTTACAACAAGATACTTCAAAATTATTTTTTTTCAATTTAATTTAACTATTTATTTATATACTAAAACCAAGTAACAGCGAAGCATTGCCGGAATCATTAGTAATAAACGGTACCAGGAACTGGCACATACTTTCTCACAAACATATTTAAATTAATAAACAGATTCACGGTGACTTATAGGGTGGGGTAGGAGAGGTGATTTTGTATTAAAGTTGTTTTCCCATAAAAATCCATAAAATAACGGAAAAACCAACTTTTCTCAAAAACGGCTCGAACGATTTTGATTAAAATTTTACAGTTTATAGTACTTTAGGTCCCTAATAAACTATAAAATTTTAATCAAAATCGTTAGAGCCGTTTTTGAGAAAAGTTGACTTTCCTTTATTTTAAGGGTTTTTATGGGAAAATTACCCTTAAAATTGAAAAATTCACAAAAATTAAAAAACGCCTGGAGATACCGTGGATTAGTACCTCCATACCAAATTTCATCAATATCGGACGACTGGTTTAGGCTCTAGGTCTGATAACATCCACACAGACACACAGACACACAGACACACACAGACATCACTCCGAAAACCACTTTTTTAGGTTCAGGGGGACCCAAAACGGATATTTCCACCAAAAACTCAAACTCGAAAATTTTGACGAATACAATACTTTTTCCATATACTATGGTATAGGGGGAGAAAGTAAAAACGGTACCAGGAACTGACACATACTTTCTCACAAACATATTTAAATTAATAAACAGATTCACGGTGACTTATAGGGTGGGGTAGGAGAGGTGATTTTATATTAAAGTTGTTTTCCCATAA
>JAGFPH010000198.1:240452-253096 GCA_018207615.1 Philaenus spumarius | reverse complement strand
TTATCCGTGTAAGGTTTTTGCTCAATTTATCCCACTCATAAGCCCGTATGCAATTTTTGAGCAATATCTTTCGAAATGTAATTAAATTTACTACAATCCTGTGCATAGGTAATTCAGGTACAGTCCCCGAAACAAGGAACAAAACTGATAGGAAGCTCCAGATAAATGTTTTTTTTTTTTTCATTATCAATGTAAGGTAATTGGGCAATTTCTACCAATCATAAACCCGTGTGCATTTTGTGAGCAATATAATTCGAAAGGTAATTAAATGTACTACAATCCTGTGCAAAGTTATTTCAAATACAGTTTCCGGAACAAGGAACAAAATTGATAAGAAGAGCCCGATAAATATTTTTTTCATTATCAATGTAAGGTAATTACGCAATTTCTCCCACTCATAAACCAGAATGCAATTTGTGAGCTATATCATTCGAAAGGCAATTAAATTTACTATAATCCTGTGCAAAGGTATATTTGGAACAGTTTCCGGAACAAGGAACAAAACTCATAGGAAACTCCCATTATATAATACAGTACTAGTTATTTCCTGATAAGAAAATTCGGCTATAGTAATGCGGCAGTGCTGCTTACGGGTTCTCTATAGTATAGAGAAAGTATAGTGATCACAAAAAAAATCGATGTTGATTTTCTGGAAATATCCGTTTTGGGACCCCTGAGTTAAGAAAAGTGGTTTTTACAAAATGTCTGTCTGTATGTATACAAAGCTAGAGAGAAAACTATTCTATCGATTTCGGACAAATTTGCACCAAACATGTCAATTAGGCCTGTATAGATGCACAAAAAAAGGTTTTGAAAACTTTTGAAAAACAAACCCCTTTTTGGCCAAAAAATCTGTTATTTTTTTAATAAAAAAACGGCTCTAACGATTTTGATAAAATTTCGCTTATTTTTAGCCCTTAATGTACCCTACCATATGCCAAAAACCGCATCTTTCTAAAAATTCTCGTTTAGCTAATAATAATAATAATAATAATAATAATAATAACTGATGTTGGGGAGTTTTTGGCCGAAAAGGGGGTAGTTTTTCAAAATGTTTCAAAACCTTTTTTCTTGCATCCATACAGGCCTAATTGGCGTGTTTGGTGCACATTTGTTCGAAATCGATCGAATAGTTTTCTCTCTAGCTAATAATAATAATAATATTTATTAGTTAATCTCCAAATTTAATATCACCTCTCTACTCCTCATACAATTATGAAGTCACAGTGAATCTGCTTAGTAATTTAAATATGTTTGTGAGAAAGTATGTGCCAGTTCCTTGTACCATTTTTTTATTTTATTTTAAAACTTATAATTTAAAATAAAAATATTTATAATACCACTGTTTTTAACGCAAATTTGGAACTTGCTCAAGATAATATACATAGTTACATGTCTTCAGCCAACTTCAAGACCCAGAACAGCTTGATCCCGCAGCTGAACGGCTGTCTTGAGTTGAGCGAATTTCCGTAATTAAATTTACCCTATATGGTTTATGGTTTCAACCAACTATTTGGGACAACTAGTTAGTACAATTTGTTTGCTTCGCAGCCTTTACGGCCAGACCACGTGTTGTTTCGTCCCGATAACAGTGGACATACTCTTTGCGGCCTCGGTTTGTGAACTGCTTCGCTTCGCTCGCAGCGGACAAGCGGGGAACCAGACGGGCTAGGTCGTGTAAAAAACAAAATGTCCATTATTTTTCAAGAAATTTTTATTTCCTGTCAAAAACGTGCTTCCGGTTGTTGATTTTGTTGCTAACGAACTCGTCAGAACGACTTAAAATCAACGTGTGTACAAAATGTGGACCAAAACGGACGTAAAATGCGGCCGTTAAGAGTGCGAACACATAAATATACAATTATATATATAAACATTTTAACGACACCGCAAAACTTGTTCTGGGGACCAATATCGGTGCTCATTGACCACGCTCGACCAATAAGGGTCACTGCAGTAACTCGTCTTTCCTATGGAAATTCTTTAAAAACCCTAATTCATAGAATAGGCTAACTGGCTTTCACATACAAATTGCAGCCAACTGCGATTAGCTGTCTTTATTAAAAACTAGGGGAAACCCCTGCGTGCTCCGCACGCCAACACCGTTTTAACCTTCAATACACTTAATCATGTTATGTTTTCTTTATAATAGGGGGATTCATGCAACCTGTGCTAAATGCTGTGTTATCATGTTAAATTGCTATTTGAATTTTGAGTGAAGGACCCCTTGTGCTCATGTGCTTAAGTTAGGTTATCCTTAACTTTAGGCTATTTTTTTAATTATTCTTGCATTTCTGTTGCCGTAGGTCAGCTGACGGTCGAATAGTAAATTTGCGCCGAAACTGTAATACCCTACGCACTTTATAATTTGTGAATTATATTTTAGATAAAATTAGGCCTCATTTTCTGCATGTTTTGGAAACATATTTTGTGTTTTCGTGATCTAGGCTAAATTGCTAAAGTTTAGAATACGCCTTTATTCTTTAGTTTTGAAAAGAGATTTTACCCCTACTTAATAAATAATGTATATATTACATTTTTGTATATTTATAACAAGATTAAGGCCTCTTTTTGGTTCCTTTTTGCAAACATATTTGTGCAAACAAAATCAGACACACAGAAATATGTTCTCTGTACTTTTCTGAACGCGAAAATGTGTGTCAAACTTCGTTGGATTCTCGGAAATTAAAGTAGGAGAAGATGTTTATTTTCCTTGCTCATCGTTTCCCCAATTTCTTCCGAATTCTTATCATGGATTCGCAATTATTATTATTTTCCATCGCAAAGAAACAGGTGAAACACAATTATAACAAACAACCTGTTGTTGATTCAAGCTGAAAACCTCAAATTACCTTCCCTAAGAGTTTTACGACGTTAACACTGGTTTAGCAGACCGCAGACCGTGCTATGGTCAAGTGTGCTATCGACTCTAAATAGCACACTTCTGTCAAACGAGTTTCTCGATTTTAACACACTTAACACGTTTAACATACTTAGCACAGGTTGCATGAATTCCCCTATTAAAGGTGTAGGATTAATAATAACCCCAAAGCTAAGATGGTAAATAATGTTAAATGTTCAAATCAAATTAGTTCGTATATTTTATAACACCAGTTATAATAAAGGTTAAAAGAACCAGCAAGGCTCATGTCTACATTTTAATAAAAACCTAACCTAAAAGTTAGAAATACAAATAATTGTTTCAAAGTTTGAAATCAGCTGTTAATGGAAATATTGGAGCAAACAGCTGTTTTATCTGTTACTTTATTTAATTGGTTGCTTTTGTAATAAATATAAATACATGTGTCGGTTCATCAGTCTAGGCATAACCTACGATTTTTTCCGACTAAATTTACAAATATTGAAATAAAACATGTTTTTATCAAAATGGATTATAGCCTATGTTAGTCAAAGATAGTGCAGCTTTTTATTAGTAAAACTGCTTTTTTTTAATCGGTTCAGTAGTTCCAGAGATTAACCGCTACATTACAAACAAACAAATTTTACCTTTTTATAATATTAGTATAGACAAACATTGTGGAGCACTTTCTTCCCAGCAACTGTGTATACAAATAGGATGTTACACTCATGAAAACTGAAATGTTTCACTTCTTAGACTAAGTTAGTCATTATTGTTTTTTGTTTGTTCAGACAAAATCAGGCAAACAAAAGCAAGACACTATCAATACTTAAATAGCCCTAGTTACATGCATGTTGATAACAAAGACCGAGCTTAGTCCGAAAACCAAATCAGCTGATTTTCATAGATGCTTAAACATAGTTATAATACTGTTACAATATAACTTGTAAGCCCCATTGAAAAAATCACAGGAAGATGAATAATTAGATACGCGTCAGAAATACATAATTTAAAAACAACAAACGTTAAAGAAGGCCTACCTAACTATGCTGAAGGGATTTTTAACTCGGTAAATGTGTACAATAATTATAAGAACTATAACATAGTTTAACACGTTTCTAGTAATAACAAAACATTTGAGTTTAATGTGCTCACTCATCGTTGAACATGTGTAGGCCTAGATATTTTCAAACTGTTTTATTACTTTACTAATGCAGGCTATGTATTGTGGTTAGTAGTTGTTGAAATGTATATTTCTGTACATTCCTTTTTTAACCCCCGACGCAAAAATAAGACTGTTATAAGTTTCACGCGTTTATCTGTGTATCTGCCTGTTACATCGTAGCTGTCAAACAGATGGACCAATTTTGATTTAGTTTTTTTTTTAAGTAACTTGATCGAGAGTGTTCTTAGCTATTCAAGAAAATCTGTACAGATCTTTTCTAGTTGATGTGTCGGGGGGTTTTTTTTTAAGTTTTAATTCATGATTTTGTTTACTTCTTTTCTTTAGGCCTACAAACAACTGTATACAGGGTGGTTCAGGAAGAAACAGAGAAACTGTCAGGTGGTGATCTACTAGGCCAAATAAAGAAAAAAGTTCATATAAACATAGGTTCGGAAGTACTCCGTTTTCCAATAATCCAGCATTTGTTTTACAAAATACTTAATATCTTTTGATGTTGGAAATATATTGAACGCAAATTTGGTATACATATTCGGTATAACTTCTTTTACCCGTGTACAAAAAAAACCAAAACTTTTTCATATATTTTCAAAATGGAGGCCGTTTAAAATGTAAAATATCTCGAAAGCCGCAAACTTAAGAATAAAAACAATTAATTTCCTTTGTTAATGACAGGCATAACGGGTTTTTTATTATTTCTGTAACTTCAAAATAACCGAGTTTAATGCGTAGTCATCCAAACACTAATCATCTGTTAGATACATTACACTTTTATTTGCATTTTAACTGCTCGTCGGAAATTACTTTTAGAAAGTGTGAACTCATGTTGTATTGAAGTTTGTTTCTGCACTAAAACCTATAGATGTCTGGCAAGCTGAATAGTTCAGAAATGCAAACAGCACGAAGGAAAAACAAAGAAACAATACTTATAATTTAAAAAGACATCTAAATTACATGGAAGTTATAGGCCCAGATAAATAAATGTACTTAGTTTTGCTGAAGTTAATAAAGCTAAAATTATTATATAAATTATATCTGCTAGGATAAATATGGTCAGTTTGAGTACAATTTTCCGCCAATCCTAGCTTAACCATTTTATTTGAAATTGTCGTCGCGTTTCGGAGTTCCTCCATTCTCGAGACCTACTTCAGTACTCTCGAGATCTCTTAAAAGTCCCCCCCCCCCATTATTTTTTTAGTAATGGAAATAGACAGATTTTCTTTGAAGATTGCTAACATGACCAAAAATTGATTTTTTTTATGTATCGTAAATTTCAACATCTCCCCCAAAAATGGGGTATTTTGGGGGTAAGTCAAAACTTTTAAATGAGAACCCCTATTAAGTGACACCTCATTTTACAGGTCTTGATAAAAGAACAAGATTGGCTCAAACCGGAGGACTGTATGTTGACTCTATCCATCACAATGGCGAATTAAAGTTATAATTTTTCCCCATTTAAATTACATTGAAATGTTAAAGGTGATACATCTGTTATTTTTTACAAGGATTTCATCCAGTAGATTACTCAATCTAAGTTATAAAACATAGTAATTAGTATAAAACAGTAAAGCTAAGCCCTCTGGGATTCTTAGTAATAGACATTTTACTATTAGGAGTCGACAAACATGCACAGTATGTTATGAATAACAAAGCATTTGCAGGGTTGTATCAACCCAAAGTCAAAGTGCAAAATGAGGTATCACTCAATAGGGGTTCTCATTTAAAATTTTCGACTTACCACCAAATACCCCATTTTTGGGGGAGGGGTTGAAATTTACGATACATCAAATAAACTCCATTTTCGGTCATGTTAACAATCCTTAAAGCAAATCTATCTATTTTCATTAATAATAAAAAAGTAGGTGGGGGCTTTTAAGACACCTGGTATGTATTTGAGTTTTGTATTGTTTGCTGGCGGGTGAATCGGATTTTACCGTCACTCATTTTCTGAAACGCTCTATTCCGTCTGTTTGAAAAAGCTTTGGTCTTGCCGTGATTCGAACCGGCAGAGTCCATCACCATAGAATAGCGCCTTAGCCGGTTTGGCCACGAACGCATTGCTAGGTTAGTATATTTGAGTTCTGTATATAAGTGTAAGAGATTGTTCTACGTTATAGGCTGAACCCGTTAGTCTATAGTTTAATTGCAATACATCTGAAATGGACATTGTGCTTCCTAATTTCGTAAGTTGTGTTAAAAATGGACATTTGCTTCTTCATTTCTTAAATTGTGTTGAAAAGTTTACACTTCTCCCGTGTGATCTTAAGTACAAAATTTACTTTTTTTTAAATTTATTGACTACTAGAAGCTATACTAGTAACATGTACCTTATTAAATAAGATAAAAGGACAAAGCATTCGTACAAGTTTGACTTTCTAATTAATTAATGAATATTTTGAATCTATATTCATAAGCTACAAAAGACACATATGGAATGCATTTACATTCAATCGCTTTTCTTCCCATATAATACACCACCTCTGAATAACAATAATAGACGATGAAATGTAATTTTAGCCTCGCCGAGCTAATAACGTTCAATTACCGCAGTTTACGGAATACTTTCTCTAGATTCAACGTAAAATTACAAGTCAGCTTGGTTAGTTATTTGAAAGATGATGGTACAGTAATGTCGTAGGCTAATGCATGCAATTGTAGTGTTATTAGCGAATTTCCATAGAAAATGTGAGCTATGCAGACCCTTATGGTCGGGAGTAGTAGTAAATGAACACCGGTCATGGTCTCAAGAACAAATTTTGGGGTGTCATTAAAAATTTTACAAGTATATATGTATATAGGTGTTCGCACACTAGCGGCCACATTTTAAGTCCGATTTGGTCCAAATTTCCAACACATGTTGGTAGACTATGTCGCTCGGACGAGTTCGTTAGCCAAAAAATCCATCTACCGGAAGCACGTTTTCTGACAGGAAATAGACCTAAGTATTTTTTGGGAGTTTTTCGTCCTAGAATGAAACTTTTGTTAGTGTTATCTAAACAAATAATTGTTAGGCCAGTCGGTAAAGGTCAATTTAGACCAAAAGTACCAGTAATTTGCAATACGGCTGAATTTTTTTTTATAAGTACATTAAAGTATGTGGATTAACATAAAAAAAAGTTTACCAGTCTATCGATTTCCCAAAAACGAAAAAAATCGATTATCACTTTTTTTTCGATTATCCTTAATATTTCGAGCTGGGATGAAGATAGAGGAAAATAAAATATACCACCGTGTAGGGGAGGTATTTTTCAACAAAAAAGGTCATATGTATTTATTTCGTCCGAGCAATGGTTTGTCTGGAAAAAAATCGATAATGCAGGAATGTATTTTGCAGCAGGGGAAATCACTAAAAGGGGACATCTTATTCATATATGAAGCGTTGGCTCATTCTAAATTGGCCGAATTTTAATATATCGAATTGAAACTTGACATAGGAGTTAAAATATATATTTTAAACATTTATGCTGAGTCTCAGCTTGTTATCTTGAAAATTACCCGATCTAGAGCCACTTGACTTATTAATGGGTTTCTCGATTTTAGGAGTACCGGACCCACCAATTCATTTTAAACAGCTCCAGTTTAGAAAATTTTCAAAATATCAACCTGAAAGTTTTTTTACAAGTTAAATATATATATTCAAACAAGTTCAAGGAGTATAAACCTTTTTCATTATTTACTTTTAAAAGCACAAGTAAATTAAAAAAGTATAATTTTAGACCTTTTTAGATTTTTCATCAAAACGCTTGAGTTGATCAGCTGCAGATTAGTCATTTATTTAAATATAGTTTTTAAAATAAGTATAGCAAAAAGCAATTGTATTTTTAACTTCTGTACCAATTTTTAAATCGATATGTTCAAAAATGTCGAAAATGGAGTCGTTGAATCCAAAAGTGTTATAGTTAAAACGACATAGGTAAAACAGAAGACTATTTTCAAGCGCCTCGTTTTTAAAAATAACAACAAAAAAATCGTTCATACTTACTAAGAATATTTATACTGGTGTACTCAACTTGTAAAACAAATTTGGAGTTGAATTCCAAAAATTGACGAAACTGGAATAGATTGAAATTAGTTCGTGGGTCCGGTACTCCTAAAATCGATAATCGAAATCGACTCCTAGATCGGGTCATTTTCAAGATAACAAGCTGAGACTCAGCATAAATGTTTAAAATATATATTTTAACTCCTATGTCAAGTTTTAATTCGATATATTAAAATTCGGCCAATTTAGAATGAGCCAACGCTTCATATATGAATAAGATGTCCCCTTTTAGTGATTTCCCCTGCTGCAAAATACATACCTGCATTATCGAAATTTTTCCAGACAAACCATTGCTCGGACGAAATAAATACATATGACCTTTTTTGTTGAAAAATATCTCCCCTACACGGTGGTATTTTTTATTTTCCTCTATCTTCATCCCAGCTCGAAATATTAAGGATAATCGAAAAAAAATTATAATCGATTTTTTTTTCGACTTTGGGAAATCGATAGACTGGTAAACTTTTTTTTATGTTAATCTACATACTTTAATGTACTTATAAAAAAAAATTCAGCCGTATTGCAAATTACTGGTAGTTGTAACCTATACCGACTGGACTATGTAGAATATTATTCTGCACATTTTGTTTATTTTTGCACGACCTTATAGCTAGCTTGGTTCCCCCAAAATCGATCCAAACGTAAAATACCATAAAAGTACCCCGTTCAAATACACTTCCGTTCTTCCGATCCGAAGCCGATGGACGAATTTGTACGTTGCGAGCGAAGCGAATAATCTGAGGCCGCAAGGCCTAGGTGCAAACTCGCAAAGCGATTTTTTCCGCTGCGAGTGGAACAAAAGAGCACGTAAGACGGAGCTAGAGGCTCAGGTGTAAACAAATTCTACTAAAATATATTTCGTACACAAGTGCCGCCAGTCAGAGCCTTCGTGAGTATATCAATTTTCCAAAAAGAAGGTTTAAACTAGAGTTTAAATTGTTTTATTATTTATGATTATGCTTCTTTTTCGGTGAAGTATAATGAAAAGTATCGTTCGTAACTCACCCGGTAGAGGTTTCCGTGCGTGTATGAAAATCCCACATTTTGCTGAGCCTCGTGCAGGAACTATCATGTTCGCACGGAAAACCCCCATTTACAAGGCTTGTAACGAAATGTACTAATTCCGCAATGGAACTAAACTATTACATTATTACGTAATACGTATTTACAGCTCCAGTCAGTCGTGTGCTATTTAATTGAGATTTCCGTACAAATAGTCTTCCGTGTAAATTAAACTTAAATAATAAGTTCCATATACATAATATTAATATTAGTTGAATAATATTAATCCATACTAATATTATAAAGAGGTCAAAAATGTTTCTTTGTATGGGGTAATCTCTGAAACTACTGAACCAATTGAAAACAAGTTTTTCTAATAAAAAGCTACACTATCCCTGAGTAACAAAGGCTATAATTCATTTTGATAAACACATTTTTTATTTCAATATTTGTAAATTTTGAAAAAATCTTAGGAAAGGCAAAGATTGAGGGACAAACACATGTATTTACATGTACTGTATTACCGTATAGCAACCAATTGGATTAAATAACAGATAAAACAGCTGTTTGCTCCAATATTTCCATTGACAGCTGATTCCAAACTTTGAAGCAATTATTTGTATTTCTAACTTTTAGGTTAGGTTTTTACTAAAGTATAGACCTGAGCCTTGTTGGTTCTTTTAACCTTATTATAACTGCTGTTATAAAAAATACTAAATAATTTGATTTGAACATTTGACATTATTTACCATCATTTAGCTTTTGGTTACAGTATTGTTAATCCTACATCTTTATTATAAAGAAAACATAACATGAACAGAAGGTTCCAATTGGTTGGCATGCAGAGCACGCAGGGGTTTCCACATAATTAAACTTAAAGCTTAATAGAGATCTTCAAATTTCAAATAATGTACATCAAAAAGCTATTAAGGGTCTGCTCCAGTAAAAATGAAATGGATTTTTATCCCATAAGAGCAATGTTAAATTTCAAACCATTTATTTCGTTTACTTTTTATCATAAAATTGTTTGCAAGGTCTCATTTTAAGCACAGTCACAATACGCATCCGTCTTGCAATTTACATTTTTTTAAATTTCTTTCATTTGTCAAGTAACTGACATTTAGTAAGTACAAAGTTTGAATTTTTTTCCTAACACAATAAAAAATTAATAATGAAAAATAATTTGCAAGAAGGATCCGAAATTTTATAAAGAATATTCAGTTTTTTTTTTCAACACTCAATTACAAAAGATATACTTAAAAAATGCTTTGAAATGAGGTAATGTCAAAGCGTTCAGCTGCAAGAAATAGCACTGTTTAGATAGGGTTGCAGTGACACCGGAAGTGCGTTTCCTGTTGCTTTCTCTTTTACTGGAGATACATTTGGAATCTGTGTTTTAGGTTTTACAAATGTTTTTATATCAACTGTTGCGGCTTACTTCGTCACACACCAATTTTTTAAGATGAAACATACAAAGTGCCTAGAAAATAGTGTTCCAAATTTTACCAGGCTATTCTACAGATGAAAATAAGACAAATTTTCCATAAATATACTTAGTTTTCGAATTATTTACCATATTGATTTTTTTACTAAAAACTTAATATCTTTGGAAACAAAAAAAGATATTGACCTCAAATTTTGTGTACATATTTGTTGCGTAAGCTTTTACACTTGTACAAAAAAACCAGAACGTTCTTTTGCATACTTTAAAAATGGCGGCAATTTAAAATGTTTAATATTATTGTCTATATAACAATACTGAAACAGCATTAATACGTCAGAAAAAAATTTGAGTTTGTAACCGATGAATGGGTTGTCTTTTGAGCTACGGGAAAAATTGGAAAAACATTTTGTTTGTAATTAAAAAAAAATACATTTTCTGATTCCTAAGTTTTTAAATCCACGACATCTATATCTATACTATTATATAAAAATCTAATGGTTTCTGTCCGTGTGTGTAGTACTCAAACACGTAAAAACTACTGGATGGATTTGAATGAAATTTGGCACACATGTAGACCATGACCTGGAATGAAACATAGGCTAGAATTCATTTAGATTTAAGGGTTGAAACAACCCCTAAAACAATAAATATTTATTATTATACTTCCATTAAGACTAGAGAGCTGGAAAATTTGTACATTTATTTCCTACAAGATATATATAAAAAGTAAACAATATTTGTATTTTTTAGTGTACTGCTAAGGGGTGAAAATGTAACAACCCCTAAAACAATACAAATTAATTAATTATTATACTTCCCATTAAGCTAGAGAGCTGGAAATTGGTACTTTTACTTTCTCACTATACTATAGTATAGAGAAAGTATAGTGATCGCAAAAAAATCGATGTTGAGATTTTTGTGGAAATATCCGTTTTGGGACCCCCTGAGTCTAAAAAAGTGGTTTTTACAAAATGTCTGTCTGTATGTCTGTATGTCTGAATGTATGTCTGTATGTATGTCTGTATGTATGTCTGTATGTATAGAAAGCTAGAGAGAAAACTATTAAATCGATTTCAACCAAATTTTCACCAGACATGTCTAGTAGGCCTGTATAAGATGCACGAAAAAGGGTTGTGAAAATTTTTGAAAAACAACCCCCTTTTTAGCCAAAAACCCCCCAAAAAATTAGTTATTATTTTTTTATAAAAAAACGGCTCTAACGATTTTGATAAAATTGGCTTTTTTGTAGCCTTTAATGTGCACTACCATATGCAAAAACCCGTATCTTTCTAAAAATTCTCGTTTAGCTAGTACTGTAATAATAATAATAATAATAACTGATTTTTGGGGGTTTTTGGCCATAAAAGGGGTTGTTTTTCAATTTTTTTCAAAACCCTTTTACGTGCATCTATAAAGACCTAATTGACGTGTTTGGTGCAAATTTGTTCGAAATCGATCGAATAGTTTTCTCTCTAGATAATAATAATAATATTTTTATTAGTTAATCTCCAACTTTAATAAAAGTATACAAATAGCCCAGGCAATGAACGCCAAAATTGGCCTCATGTCGGAAGAAATTAGAGACAGGCTGAATTTTTTACAGTCGTTAGTACCTACCTAGAGGAGTATTTTCCCAAAAGTCCCCACCCCTCCCTCTTGAGCTTCCCCCCCACCCCCCTCTAAAGTCTGAATTTGCAAGCGTTTTTGTTATCGCTTATATCTCTGTTAGTTTTAAACATATCTAATTAATTTTGGTACCATGTTGTTTCTCACAAAATTTACTAAAGACAATGTTCAGTAACATTTTCTTATATCTTGTACGGTTATTCAGATTTTTTAAGAAATAGGCCGAAATTTCGGATCAAAAAATAAATTTTTTAAGGATTTCATTTAATAACTTTTTAGTTTCGGATATTTCGAAAAACAACTTCAGACAAAACTTTTAGAGCAATTCTTTAGCTTTAAAAAAATGTAATTGTAACTAAGAATATATCCATGAAAACGTAGGGAAAACATTGAATAACACGCGGCGCACGGCTGTAGCAACGCCCGCCGAGCTTTGTGTGTACACTCAGTTGCATACTGAGCATTTACTGCATGTCGTCTTTACAAT
>JAGFPH010000198.1:219958-230370 GCA_018207615.1 Philaenus spumarius | reverse complement strand
ACGCCAACCCCCGTATTAGGAGTATCGAGTATCTTCAATACACAATGTATTGCGTCGTTCGCACGCCATTCCGCATATTGGTAGTATCTTCAACACACAAAACATTGCGTGCTTCGCACGCCTTTCCGCATATTGGGAGTATCTTTAATACACGATGCACTGCGTGCTTCGCGCGCCAACCTCACGGTAGAATCCACCACATGGACCGTGTACTTTCATGGTATTTTACGTTTTGGGGGAACCAAGTGAGCTATAAGGTCGCGTAAAAAAACAAAATGTGCAGAATGACATCCTGCATTTATATTTGTAGAAAAAACTCAAAAAATAGTTACTTCCTGCCAAAAAACGTTCTTCCAGTTGTTGGTTTTTTTTGGCTAACGAAGTCGTCCGAGCGACGACATGTGTACCAACATGTGAACCAAATTTGAACCAAATCGGACTTAAAATGCGGCCGCTAGTGTGCGAATACATATATATATATATATATATATATATATATATATATATATATATATATGATTTTTAATGACACCCTAAAACGTGTTCTGGGGACCATGATCGGTGCTCATTTGCTACTCCCGACCTTGGGGTCTTACCATAAGGGCCACTGCAATAGCTTATTTTTCCTATGGAAATTCGCTAATAAGCATAACGTAGTTTTTTGCTCGTACGTATTTTAATGTACATTGAGAGTGCTATATAATATGTAACTGCTTTTTTTGTTGTTTTTTAGTACCTTTGCTCGTTGTTTAGCCGCTATCAGCAATTTTGCGGATTATCCGTGCCAGTCAATTCCGCGGATAATCTGGAGTTTACTGCATGTCAAACTAATGGAGACCGGTAGACTCGTGTACAACAGCTGTGTTCGAGATGCCAAATGTATCAAACTGGACGAACGCGTTTAACCGCTGCGCCATTTACACCGGAAATTAAAGCGAAAAAAAAGCAGTTTTTGTAAAAAAAATTAACAGCTGATCGATTGCGTTACGACTCGATGAATTGTTTGTAGATGAAAATACCACCTTCTGAAAAAAAGATTTTCTTATTGTAGAATTATTTAAACAAGAAAACCCGTAAACAATTTGGCTTTTTATGGGGATTCACTCGTACTTTGTAAAAATTAAAAACCTTCAAAATGAGGCTTTGAGACGGGTATTTCGCGGCAGCGTTGCCACGCAATAACACTCACTGAAAGTTTTGCCTGGATCGACTCTAATCGGAATGGGATTCGTTCAAAGCCACTATACTACAGGCCGGAGGGCTCCCCTCCACTTCGGACGAAACGTCACAGCAGTCGCCCAACTTACCGCCTTCAGTTGTATGCTGTGTTGCCACCGTACTGGTTAGTATCAGCATATTGAAAGAAATTATTGCTGAATTTTGTAATCTAGGCCTCCTGTCACAGAGTAACTGTGATAGTTGTGGGGTAAGTTTTAAGAAACTTATTGTAAGTGTCTCTATACATTTAGTAAGATATTACTAAATAACTATTCTAGAAGTGTTACTGATACAATGAAAAAAAGAAAGACAGTAAATGCTGATAAGGACAAAAACACACTGAAAAGAAAGGCAAACAAGTTGTGTAACTGACAGAGTCATAAAGAATGCCCTAAACATTGTAATTTGTATAAAATAAACCAACTAAAATTACAATTCTTGGTACATGTAAATCACCACAATGTATTTGAAATGGAAAATCAATTTTTTGTTTAAGGATTCAATGTTATTATAAATGTATAAAGACATTAAAATGATAAATGTTAATCTAGGGTATTCATTTGTATATTACAGTACTTTCATTTAGTTACAATTATTTTTTTCTAGTACAGAATTCTTGTTTTGAGTTGGCAATGACCTTTAATAGTTATTGTTTAATAGAATAAAATGTTGATTGTAATTAGCAATTGGTAAATTTAAATGATATAATAAAATGATTTGAAATTTTCAATATAGAAGAGTCTTATTTTATTTGATAACTAATAAAATAACTTTGATAACGTTTGATAAACTTCATTAATAAAAAATATGTAGGACACAACAATATTTTGAGATTTTAAAACACAATTATTGTGTTTTAATGAAGTATTGCTGTATTTTATGTATTTGTCTGAACAGAATAGATTATATTTTATACATGCAACAGTTACATAAATTTAGGTTTGTTTTGATATAGGCCTGTATTACAGTATCAAAGTTCTTTGTCAAATATCTTTGATCAAAGATTTAATCAAAGGTTCTCTCTTAGAGAACCTTTGACAAATAAATTTGACTTGTGCCAACTTTGATAAAAGATTGCATATTACACTATCAAATATTGCATCAAAGAAATTTGATCAAAGATCTTTGACAATGAAATTTGATAGTGTAATACAGGCTATTTAAAAGAACACTGTCAGACTTTTTAACACTTGGAAACAATGTTTATGTTTAATCCTTAAAAATGTGCTGTAAATTTACCTCAAAACACTATTTATGGACATCGTTGTGTTCGTCAGTTAATGCAGAATAATAAAATATAAGTTTTATACACAAAAATGTGGACTAGCGACATAGGGTGCAGAAGTTTTGAGCGCGCGACATTGATGCGCCATAAGGCAGCACAGTGTCGGGAGCCTTGAGTTGGACGACTACTGTGACGTCACAATCCGAGCAGTACGGCCTGTATTATAGATAAGGCCTTGATTCGTTCCAGGGGACCGGCAAACTTGAATTCACGGGAAAGGTTTTTGGCTTAGTTATATTGGGCGATCGTGTGCAAACCAGAAGGTTGACACTGCACCCTTAATATTTCATCACCACCAAAAGCTCCTTTCCGGGGTGAGTGCGTGATGGTTACAGCTACCCTTACATTACAGCGATTAATCGTATCTGGTTACTACAATGACCCTGTCATATTCCAAGCTAGGCCAGTCAGAACAACCGAACTCGCTATGCCTACTTCTTAACACGTTTCTTTAGGAACGAATATTCTCCGGCAAGGAACGGGTGGCTGAATATTCTCCAGCAAGGATTGGATTGGCTGAATATTCTCCAGCAAGGATTGGATTGGCTGAATATTCTCCAGCAAGGAACGGGTGGCTGAATATTCTCCAGCAAGGAACGGGTGGCTGAATATTCTCCAGCAAGAACGGGTGGCTGAATATTCTCCAGCAAGGATTGGATTGGCTGAATATTCTCCAGCAAGGAACGGGTGGCTGAATATTCTCCAGCAAGGAACGGGTGGCTGAATATTCTCCAGCAAGGATTGGATTGGCTGAATATTCTCCAGCAAGGAACGGAGTGGCTGAATATTCTCCAGCAAGGAACGCAGTGGCTGACTATTCTCCAGCAAGGATTGAATTGGCTGAATATTTTCCAGCAAGGAACGGGTGGCTGAATATTCTCCCGCAATGATCGAGTGGCTGAATATTCTCCAGCAAGGAAAGGGTGGCTCAATACTCTCCAGCAAGGAACGGGTGGCTGAATATTTTCCAGCAAGGAACGGGTGGCTGAATATTCACCAGCAAGGATTGGATTGGCTGAATATTTTCCAGCAAGGAACGGGTGGCTGAATATTCTCCAGCAAGGATCGGGTGGCTGAATATTCTCCAGCAATGATCGGGTGGCTGAATATTCTCCAGCAAGGAAAGGGTGGCTCAATACTCTCCAGCAAGGAACGGGTGGCTGAATATTCTCCAGCAAGGAACGGAGTGGCTGAATATTCTCCAGCAATGAACGAGTGGCTGAATATTCTCCAGCGAGGAAAGGTGGCTCAATACTCTCCAGCAAGGAACGGGTGGCTGAATATTTTCCAGCAAGGAACGGGTGGCTGAATATTCTCCAGCAAGGAACGGGTGGCTGAATATTCTCCAGCAATGAACGAGTGGCTGAATATTCTCCAGCAAGGAAAGGGTGGCTCAATACTCTCCAGCAAGGAACGGGTGGCTGAATATTCTCCAGCAAGGAACGGGTGGCTGAATATTTTCCAGCAAGGAACGGGTTGGGTGAATATTCTCCAGCAATGAACGGAGTGGCTAAATATTCTCCACCAAGGAAGCTGAATATTTTCCAGCGGGGTGCGAATACAGGAGAGGGCCTATACTACTCTTACGGTACTAATATATTTCTCCCGAATTCCCTGGGAAACTCTATGGAAAAACATTAATTACTAACTATCTTATAATACGTTACACTATTAACTATGATCTATCACGAAATTAGTGCTTGTGCTTTACAAGAGTTTGCGTTTTAGTAAACGTTAATATTTCCCTAATCCCTTAAGTTACGTTAGTGTTAACTTATATCGTAAATGACAAGCTTTGTGGAAGCGAGGTTGGCTGAATATTCTACAGCAAGGATTGGATTGGCTGAATATTCCCCAGCAAGGATTGGATTGGCTGAATATTCTCCAGCAAGGATTGGATTGGCTGAATATTCTCCAGCAAGGATTGGATTGGCTGAATATTCTCCAGCAAGGAAAGGGTGGCTCAATACTCTCCAGCAAGGAACGGGTGGCTGAATATTCTCCAGCAAGGAACGGGTGGCTGAATATTTTCCAGCAAGGAACGGGTTGGGTGAATATTCTCCAGCAATGAACGGAGTGGCTAAATATTCTCCACCAAGGAAGCTGAATATTTTCCAGCGGGGTGCGAATACAGGAGAGGGCCTATACTACTCTTACGGTACTAATATATTTCTCCCGAATTCCCTGGAAAACTATATGGAAAAACATTAATTACTAACTATCTTATAATACGTTACACTATTAACTATGATCTATCACGAAATTAGTGCTTGTGCTTTACAAGAGTTTGCGTTTTAGTAAACGTTAATATTTCCCTAATCCCTTAAGTTACGTTAGTGTTAACTTATCGTAAATGACAAGCTTTGTGGAAGCGAGGTTGGCTGAATATTCTACAACAAGGATTGGATTGGCTGAATATTCCCCAGCAAGGATTGGATTGGCTGAATATTCTCCAGCAAGGATTGGATTGGCTGAATATTCTCCAGCAAGGATTGGATTGGCTGAATATTCTCCCAGAAAGAAACGGGTTGGTTGAATATTCTCCAGCAAGGATTGGATTGTCTAAATATTCCCCAGCAAGGATTGGTTTTCTGAATATTCTCCAGCAAGGATTGGATTGGCTGAATATTCTCCAGCAAGGATTGGATTGGCTGAATATTCTCCCAGCAAGGAACTGATTGGCTGAATATTCTCCAGCGGGGTGCGAATAAAGCAGAGGAGCCTAAACCACTCTTAGGTACTATTAAATTACTCCCGAATTTCCTTACGGCAAACTAGAAATATCTTAACACTTATGCCAAAGTAACGATTATATGTTTAGAATATATAGCTGGCCCCAAAAATGTAACGAGATGTCCGTGTAACCATCAACTGTCCGGTATCCAAAAACCATACGGGTCGAACATAGAACCCCCTCTTTTTATAAGTCGGTTAATAGCTCCCAAAGCTGAACATAAGCTGTATTTAAAATGTGGTCATATCTTCAACCATTCCAAAATACATTTTCCTGTTTTATAAAAATCACAAAAAGCGGAAAATACAATTTTAATCTGCGTTATTTGAAATTATATTACAATAGTCATATTGTGTATTTCTATATATGATAACATACACACACAACACATAGACATCAAAGCAAACTGACAAGTAGGTTTAAATAAATATTCACAAACTGTCAAGAAAATATTATAGGCTTGGGTTAAGATCTCCGAATGCAAAGTTAAATTTATGCAAATCTATTCATCAATTTGAAATTACGATCGGACTAAAGATAATCACAATTTTTGATTTAATGAGCAGTAAAACAGGTTTTTTTCTTTTCTAAGGACAGCTTATAACACTAGTACTGGACATGTATGAGAAAGTAAAATTGCTTAATTAAATGTAGGTTAATATCTAGATAAGTCGACGGGTTCTACTTCTCTGCTATCGAAGAATGTGGAAAAACCGATATTTGTGATAGGCTACTACTATTAAAGAGGTTTTATGGGAAAGTAGGCTATATTGTTATTACTATGTATTTAACTATGCAATGCTGTATAAGAGTAAATACATGTGCATGGGCGCCCATATGGTATTTTCTGGGGGGGGGGGGCTAGACCGGGGTTTAGGGTTTAAACACGTTCACTGCTAAGGACGCACATGTGAGCTTGATACTGAATAATATGAGGAGCGGCCGACGCACAGTACATTGCACTCCAACCCCCATATTGGGAGTATTTTCAATACACCATGCATTGCGTGCATCGAACGCCAACCCCATATTGGGAGTATTTTCAATACACAGTGCATTGCGTACTTCGCACGCCACCTCCCATATTGGGAGTATTTTCAATACACGATGCATTGCGTGCTTCGTACGCCAACTTCCACATTGCGTGTATTTTCAATACACGATGCATTGCGTGCTTCGCACGCCAACTTTCACATTGGGAGTATTTTCAATACACAAAGCATTGCGTGCTTCGCACGAAAACCGCCTTATTGGGAGTATTTCCAATACACAGTGCATTGCAGATCATGCTTGAACTCTTGTAAAAAATAAAATAATTATATGTAAAATCAAACGACACATAACATTTAAAACATATTTTAGTTCTAATCTCTTTAAAGAAAAATACCAGACTATAATTAATAATATACATATTTTTTTTTCCCCGGGGGGGGGGGGGGGGGGGGGGGTCCCTCTGCCTATAGGATGTCCATGTGAAATGCTTTTTAACGATAACAGGAACATGCAGCCTACATTATGTATTCATTTTTGTAATGTTACATTTCATGGTCTAGTGGGACAAAAAGTACGTGTGAAATTTATTGGTTACACAATTTTCAATAAATGAATAGATCAAATAAAACCTGAACAGAAAATCTCACAACAAATACGTATACCAACTTCGTACGCGTTTCAACGATAATGTCGCCATCCTCAGTGATGCACGGGCTACAGTAACCAAACTGTAACACACTTGTCGTTGAAGGCGAAGGTGCAAACAAATTCTACTAATATATTTCGTATACAGGATGTCCGGTTCTATATATAATGGTTCTATGGGTCAAAATAATAAAAAACGTTCATATAAACACACATCCGAAAACGCTTCGTTTTCTAGGTATCCGCCATTTTTTTTTTTTGTACAAAATAATTCTTATCTAGAGAACGGTTAGACTAAGTTCAAACTTGGCATGAAGTTTAATCTAACAATGATATATCTCAAGAAAAATAACCGATTAAATCCAATCATAAGTTTCAAAATGGCGGCTGTTTGAAAATGTCAAACCTAAATTACTCAAAAACCGTACATTTTAACAAAAAATGTCCATACACCTCTTTTGGTAGTCCTTTTGATTCAATATCGGATGGTGTAACTCAAAACAATCGGATGAAGGATAATAGTTAAGTTATGTGTCATAATTGGTTTGTTCAACCCGGCATCCTATACCAACACAGTAAACACAGCCATATTGTATGTACACTTTCTGTCATTATCCTTATTCCGATTGTTTTTTTCGTTCCACCATCCGATAGGGAATTAAAAGGGCTACAAAAAATGTATCTTGACATTTTTTGTTAAAATGTACGGTTTTTGAGTAATTTAGGTTTGAATTTTAAACAGCCGCCATTTTGAAACGCATTATTTGATATAATCGATTATTTCTCTTGAGATAGATCATTATTAGGTTAAACTTTATGACAAGTTTGAACTCAATCAGTCAAACCGTTCTCTAGATAAGAATTATTTTGTACAAAAAACAAAATGGCGGATATATAGAAAACGAAGCGTTTTCGGGTATGTGTTTATATGAACTTTTTTGACCCATAGAACCATTCCCCAAAGTTCGGCACTTTACTTTTAATAATAGGGCACATTTAGTTCAATATCGAATTTAGTTTTCAGAAATGTTTCGGAGAATCAAATTAAAAGTATGCTAACATTAGTACACTACAACGGTCTATTACCTACGAATTAGTTAGTTTTATTGTAACCCTGTCTTCTTCTTACATCTTTAGACTAATTGTTTACAGTCTACTTATTGCTTTGTGCAGTGTCAATACTAAAACTAAAGAAGAGCGCATCATAAGAATTTTACAGCTTTGATAAGAAATTGAAATTATTGTAGCAGAGAATACTAACTTATGAGAAGCGGTGGGAATGGAGCAGGCCTCACCGCCGTGACGTCATGACAGTGGCAGTCACGGGAACTTTCTCATTGGCGGGACTGGTATTCTACAGCCCTAGCTTAAGGCTCGGCTCTCCACATTCAAAACTACGATATTGGGTACCAATTTCAATGTTAAATAACCAAAACATACCTTCACTATTAAGCATATTTTTGTGCTGTTTTTGTTAAAAAACAAAAGCTGTATTTTTTTTCTTAATTTAAAATAGATTGTGGGTGTTGATTGCTAAGGGTTTTTGCAATATCTCTTTTTGCAACTGAGAAAAACATTAATAAAGTTTTCTATTTTTTACTATTTATATCATACGTTTATGAAAACAATAAAACGGTTTCTGAAAATGTATTCCGCAATCAACATCCGCATATGAACAGTACTTCAAAATGAAACCAAATTTTTAAATTTATTCCACGAATTAACGGAAAAAAAATGACTTATTCTGTAGCATTGCTCTTATGGGAATCAGATTCAATATGGCGGGCAGGGAAGCGCCCCCTTAACACAGAGCCTTTTGTAGAATTTATTAAAAATTGTGTTTTTATTTTCATTAAAATTGAGTTCTACCAAGTATCTTCGGTCAATAGTGTAAAATGTAGGCCTATTTATAACATCATAACCGGACAATCTTTCATAGTGCTTTTGTTAGCGAATTTCCATAGGAAAAATGAGCTATTGCAGTGGCTTTTATGGTAAGACTCAAGGTCGGGAGTAGCAAATGAGCACCGATTGTGGTCCCCAGAACACGTTTTGGGGTGTCATTAAAAATCATATGTATATATGTGTATATAAATATGTAGGCCTATAGGTATATGTATATATGTGTTCGCACACTAGCGGCCGCATTTGAAGTCCGATATGGTTCAAATTTGGTACACATGATGGTTGTCTACGTCGCTCGTACGAGTTCGTTAGCCAAAAAAATCCAACAATCGGAAGTACATTTTTTGACCGGAAGTAACTATTTTTTGAAATTTTTCCTACGAGAATAAATTTGTTTTCAGTTTTTTTCTACAAATATAAATGTAGGATGTTATTCTGCACATTTTGTTTTTTTACGCGACCTTATAGCTCGCTTGGTTGCCCCAAAATCGATCAAAACGTAAAATAACATAGAAGTACCCGGTTCAAAGCCATGTGGTGGATTCTACCGTGGGGTTGGCGTGCAATGTTTTTTGTGTCGAAAATACTCCCAATATGCGGAATGGAGTGCGAAGCACGCAATGCATTGTGTATTGTAGATACTTCCAATATGCGGAATGGCGTGCGACCCATTTTGCAGCTATCCAGCACCGTCGTGAATAGACCTACAGTATTTCCCAAATTGTTGCTTGAAATCCTAAAACATAGGCCTATAAACTTAATTTTGGAAATTTGCTCAACTCACGTCAGCGGCTCAGCTGCGTGGTCGAATTATCTTTAAATTGCAGCTGCTTATAGGATTAAACCATAATAATTTACCCGAGTCTTTCTAAGAAAATGCTTTTAAACGTGTTTCTGCTCCACACTTGCAAGTTTGCTGAAATCTAACTTCTGGAAGTTTTCACACTTTAACACCTCCGCACCTCGAATAGTTTGACAAAGAGTGCTATCTGGCACGCCGTAAACACATCTGCTTGTCTGTGTTTTTTACAAGTGTAGAAAGTTGGAAACGGAATGGAGGGGGAATAATTGTTCTCTCCGGGCATACGATTATCTAAAAACTGTCTTCATACAGTACAACTTCTTGAGAATTATGCAATTCACGCAATAAACACGTATCTGTTTAATTATTTGCGGCCCTCCGACTGTAAAATCATTGAATATATAACCTATAAGAAGGACACACCTTACGGCCAGAATTCAGACCAATTATTTTTCTGTAATTGCTACTTTTCGCCTTTGCCACCAGAGTTCTCTGGTCCTTTTTTTCCTCGTGTTCTGTGCGAGAGAGAGCGCGCCTAGGGTGCGAGAGAGAGCGCGCCGGGGGTGTGACAGAGAGCGGGGATGTTGTGAGAGAGAGACCGGAGATAGAGAATCCTTTTTTGAACCAACAGTATAAGCACTGGTTTGGTTTTAATTTAGATGTCACTCTTCTCGATAGCATAATTGAATACATAGAGGGTTGAATATATTCAATGGTTAAACTTAGTTAAATAGTAATCTTTAGTTTATTAGTGTTTTTAGCTGAATTAGTTATCGTCAATATTTAATTAGTTTATTTGTGAGTAGTGTGTCGTTACTATATTACTTTTA
>JAGFPH010000198.1:198951-214958 GCA_018207615.1 Philaenus spumarius | reverse complement strand
TCGTTTTTAATTATCACGAAACCGAAGGGCTTAACTCAAGTTATAACATTGATTGCCGGGAAAAGTTTTCTCTAACGGGCGTACCTCAGGAAAACCCGATTTCTCGCTAAACTAAAATAATGGTACGAAATGGTGAGGACACCAAAATGAAGTTAATACAAAAATAACTTTCCAGTACAGTTCAACTTAAGTAGAACCACACTTCTTAAATTCGCTCACTTGAAAAGTTTGTAAAAACGAGATGCGCCCTTTCGTGAATTTAGTGACAATAATCATGAAATCATATAAAAAAATCATAAAATCGTATAATTGTATGAAATATAGTAATTATATTTGCAATTTGTATACTGGTTGTATAAAATTATAATATACATTGAGGTTATATTAGGTTATAACAATTTGTTACAGTATACATTGTCTTTTTAAAGTGTAATTGTACTTTTATGTTGTAAAATTGGCTATTTTTTACGTGATAAAGGTAGAGTTTAGTTGGTTTAGTTTATATTCTGTTGAGTTTGATATATTTGTGGATTTTCTGTGCAATTTTGCTTGAATTTTATGTAGTTACTAGTTTTATATAAATTAAACGTTATTTTACCAATCAATGTGGTTGTTTGTTTTAAAATTTTAATTTGTGTTATATACCCCCTCTCAAATTAGTATCACAATTTGTTCAAAATTCAGTTACACGATTTTTGAAATTAGGCCTATTATGGTTTTTAGATTGCATACTCAGCGAATTTTACATGCTAAAATAATAAATGTAGACAAGGCTTCCTTCCAAGTAAAATCAACTTACGTCCATAAATAAGCATGCTAAAATATTCTCCATAAGAATAACATGGTAGTGAGTATGCAGGTTTGCTGTCTCAGGAAACTATAAATTTGGGGATTTTAGGCCATAATCTATTAGATCTCAACTAGATGAAGCATGCAGTTTTAATTAACTAACAATAATATCTTTAGTTCATAAATCGTGTTTCAATTCAATTAACGCATAGTGCAACTATAAAATGAAATAGAAAATAATTAAATTAAATGCTATTATGAAAGTATAGCCTACATCAAGTGAGCATACGTTTCAACATGCGGCTCTGTGGTTCTGGATGTCTTTTAGGCAAGAGGCATCTCGACGGTCACCACCGAGATCGTCATGTCCGAGTTCGTCACATCGACGAAAATCAATGAGCCGTACTAATTAGGGTCGGCCGTCTACCTGCCCCGCCGAGACCAGAACTGAGTTCATAGCTAGACAATATTTACCCCTTTAAAGTCACTTCACATATTTTGCCGATAACAGTATGATTATAATATTTGTATAATTATAATATTTCGTCGTATTATCACTTTATATAATTAGAATAAAAAAAAAACTAGAGGACTTACCTAAACTGTTTAATCACAGTATGTTGCCGATAACAGTATGATTATAATATTTGTATAATTATAATATTTCGTCGTATTATCACTTTATATAATTAGAATAAAAAAAAACTAGAGGACTTACCTAAACTGTTTAATCACAGCATGTTGCCGATAACAGTATGATTATAATATTTGCATGATTATAATATTTGTATGATTATAATATTTGTATAATTATAATATTTCGTCGTATTATCACTTTATATAATTAGAATAAAAAAAAAAACTAAAGGACTTACCTAAACTGTTTAGTTACAGTATTTTGCTGTAACTTTTGTTGCTGTATTTTGTTCCCGTTCGGGCGGAGGAGGCATGATATACTCGGCGGGGCAGGTAGACGGCCGACCCTAATTAGTACGGCTCATTGATTTTCGTCGATGTGACGAACTCGGACATGACGATCTCGGTGGACACGATCTCGACCACCGAACACCTAGCTGAGGCTGAGGCAGAGGGAGGGGGGCTGCCGAGTCGAGTATTGAAAGAACTACTAGCGCTGCTTCGCGTCGAAGGCGAGAACTAGCGTTCTGACCTGTCGAACTGGTCTGAATTTTTAACACGGCGAGTGTCCTTCTTATAGGGTATATATTCAAAGGTAAAATATAATCCTTTGAAAAAAACTTAAATTGCGTTGTTTAATTGCACATTACATATAAGAATCCAGGTGTGCTTAAGACCACACGAGAGAAGCGAGAACTTCTATGGCATTCTGATAAATATAAAATATATTATGAAAATTATTTTGGTTGCTAAAAAAATCCTGCATAAACAAATTTGCAAAGTACACAAAATTTTATTATTTTAACACTACCAAGTAAACTGTTTTGACTCAACTTACAAAATGAGGAAACGCAATGTCCATTTCATTGTTAGGCCTAGCATACATGTAGGCCTACAGTATGTTATATCGTGATTCGATTGTGATACGGTACGCGAGATTTCATTCGAATACCCTCGCAAAAAGAGCCAAACAGGCCATAAGAACTTTTCACTTCAAAAATATATATATTTACTAGCTGACACGTACGGCGTTGCCCGTGGTGGTTGGTATTTTCAGTCTTTTTAACGTACAATTGTATTCTTTTTAAGTGTTCGGTCAGTGGGTGGTATTTGGCTTTTATATATATATATCTTAAATAATAAAAACACTATTGTCATAGTAATAAAAGCTCTGAAATTATGATTTTAGTAACTTTGATCCACCCAAACCCCTCCTAAAATTTCGAAATTTTTCATACCCTTTCTTAGTGAGCACCTATGGCCCTAGAGGAAGCTACATACCAAATTGCATTTCAATCGTATTTCACTTATATATATATAGATAATAGGTTTCATACATTTTCCAAAGTAGGCTTATTTATATAGGCTATGTTTTCAGAGTTTTGGTTCATACTGAGCAATTATATTGTGTTCATGTATGTTCAAAAGTTGTTTTAGAAAAATGATCTGCCTAAAAATAACCTTTATTTTGATTAAAATTCCTGAACAGTTTCTGTTATTAGTCACACACAACAGAGTTTAACTAAAAATCTCCAGGTAGCAGCACATTACGGGACTAATCCGAAACTTTGAACTAAAACATGGTTAAACGGCGCTGTCTAGTAGTTTAAGTAACAACTATTTGCAGAATAGTTCATTTTCACGAGTCAGCTGCCAACTTACATCAAAACTTTTGTTTGATCTGCAAAAATAGTTATTGACATTTTTCCTCAGTGAGGCGGTACTGCTTTTTTACTTTCTCCACCCTATACGTAGTATATGGAGAAAGTATTGTTTTCGTAAAAATGTTCGAATTTGAATTTTCAGTTGAATTATCTGTTTTGGTGCTCCCAGAACCCCAAAAAATTGTTTAGTGCAACAGGCCCGTAGCCAGCCGTAGGGCCCGGGCCCCCCCCGAAATTCCGTGAACCCTAAAATTTTCCTAAAGATGTGAATCATGTTTTAAAAATATCTCTATCGATAACAAGCCATATTTTTTATGACAACTTCACGCCTGTGAGACATATATAATATCTCTATTAGAACATGTGAACAGAAGATTACTTTTTGATCTGGATCGATTATCTCGAATCCGATCATCAAAAATTGCGTGTGAAACATAAAATACGCTTTTACTAGACAAGTGTTGGTGTTTGAAATTTCCCGCGCAATTTTTCGTGATCCAATTCGAGATATATCGATCCGAATCAGAACTCACACTCAGACGACTCAGTTGCAGTTTCGATAAGCAACTGTTACTGGCGTAAGTTAAATATTGTTTACGAAGAATCGAAATTGAAATGAAACGTGCACAAGGCCAAACAAGTATTGTTGGGTTTCTCAAGAAATCAAAAAATAATGAATTGAAAGGTAAGTAATGTGCATTTTGACCTTACGAATAGCCATAGACATGAAAGTGTTCACATAACCTCAAACGTCAACACTGATTTTTTTTCGTAGTTTTTTAAGTGTTACAAGCGAATATGTGTACAGCTTCATAAAACTAGTCGTTTTCTCTACTTGACGAACATTTTTCTAATGTATAGTTTTTCGCAAAATTCATATTAATTCAAATAGATTAAAATAACTCTTAGAAAAACCTCGATACACTGATTCAGAATTTGTTTGACAAATTTCTTAATGAGAACGCGGGAATCTTATCAAGCTTACAGATACTTCTCCCTGGATTTGCTGCAATTGAAAAAGTAGATGACTTGCATCATCTTTCGCCATACTTTGATGATCGAGTCTTAGAATCCGCTGTAAAAGCTGAGTATAAGTTGTGGTGTGAGAAATTATCGGGACTCGAGAAAGATGCCGAGGCTTTACAAGTATTGAATTTTTGTGACAAGAGCAGATTTCAAATATCAAATATCTATTAACAGTTTTGGCAACTCTTCCGGTCACAACGGCAAATGTGGAAAGGTCATTTTCGACAATGAAAAGAATCAAGACTTACTTACGTAACTCAACGGGCAACGAAAGACTTAGTGCACTCGCCGTACTGTCAATTCATGGAAACTTAGGTATCGATCCGAATGAGGTTCTTGAGATTATGGCAGCAAAGAAATCGCGAAAGTTAAAATTTTAAATTTTGTCTACTGAAATTGACGCTTTTGTTTGACAATTAATGTGTACGTATGCGTGACTGACAATTTTAAAATACAGTGATGATATTAATAACAATAAAGCAGTTTTTCACTAATGAGTCCAACTTTAATAACAAATATCCTTACAAGACACCCATCAACCATTTCCGCCCCCCTGCCCCCAAAACATTATTACTACGTTTTGGGCCCCCTCCAAACCAAATTTCTGGCTACGGGCCTGTAGTGCAATTATCTGTGTTGGTGCTCCCTGAACCCAAAAATATTTTTAGTGTAATTTTTTGTTTTGGTGCTCCCTGAACCCAAAAAAGTATTTTCGTGGTGTCTGTCTGTCAGTATGTATACACGACCAGAGAGGACACTATTGGTCCGATTTTCATGAAATTTGGTATGTAAGTACTAAACCCTAATATCTCCAGGCGTTTTTTTCATTTGTTGGAATTTTTAAGGGTAATTTACCCCTAAAAACCCATAAAAAACGACAAAAATGCAAATTTTTCAAAAACGGCTCTAACGATTTTGATCAAATTTTCAGTATTTATAGTGCTTAAGATGCCAAACAAAATGACACCACCCGCTTTTATCAAAACTTCGGCGTTTTATAATTATGGGGAAATGTTAAAAAATAAACAAGTTTATGTTGTCAATCTAGCATCGCGGCGACGGCCGCACGGGGTAGCACAACGGTAGCGAGCACGGCCAGTAATTCAAAGGTCGCGCGATCGAATCCCGCCTGGGACAATAATTTTTTTATACGATTGACGTAAGTAGAATATATTTTTTTTGTTTTGTTCTAAAAATTAGTAAAAAATAAAATGATTAAAAACAATATTATTTTGACTACAGTAAGTTGGGAGAAAGTTTGTGTCAGTTAACTCATACCGTTTATTTTTAGTTTGTGCCGTCTCACTGTTAAAAGTTATATCAAAACATCTGAAATTATTTTTACCGTTAATCTCGGCTACTGCTTCCTGCTGCCCCCCAAGTAAGTTAAATTTGAAGCTATTTGTAGACATTTTGGTAACCGCCTAAAAAAAAAAGCTCTAATCAGGTAAGTGCTGCTATCTAAATTTAAATTATTATTTATTTTAATAGTTTGTCACAATACTGTATTTTAACGACCCGTAAGGTGCTGCCCCCAAGTATGTTAAATTTTAAACTATTTATAAGCTATTCTCTAGTCCGTTAAGTGCAGCTAACTAAATAAGTTATAAACTATTTTCGAAGTGAAAACTTCTTTAGGCGCGTTGGGCTCTTTTTTTATGGAGAAAAATGATTGAACTCGCGTCATCATCTTACGGAAACACTATTTTTAAGGCTCCATCGTATCTCCGCAATTATTTAATGTTCCGTCGCATCTCCTCAAATATTTAAGGTTACGCCGCATCTCCACAATAATTTAAAGCTCCGTCGCATCTCCGCAATCATTTACGGCTCCATCGCATCTCCACAATTATTTAAGGCTACATCGCATCTCGACAATTTTTTAAGGCGATATCTTTCTTCACAATTATTTAAGGCTCCGTCGCATCTCCGCAAATATTTAAGGCTCAGTCGCTTCACCGCATTTATTTAAGGCTCCATCGCATCTCCACAATTATTTAAGGCTCCATCGCATCCCTGCAAATATTTAAGGCTCTGTCGCATCCTCGCAATTATTTAAGGCTCCGTCGCATCTCCGCAATTATTTAAGGCTCCATCGCATCTCCACAATTATTAAGGGCTCCATCGCATCTCCGCAATTATTTAAGGCTACATCGCTTCTCCACAACTTTTTAAGGCGATATCTCATCTTCACAATTATTTAAGGCTCCATTACAACATTAATATGATTAAAAAAAAACTTCTTAATAACCCGAAAATAAAGTTACCTAGATATGCAGTTAAAAAAAATTCACTTCTGATGTGCCTTTAAAAAAATACTTTTTATTTCGCACAATGTAAGACGTTAGATGGATATACAAAGCTAATTTTCTCCAAAAGGCATTATATGAAATTCTCTAAAAAATATTTAATACATACAATTATTAGGTAGGTACTTAAAGCATAAGTTTACCAAGTTTGATTAATATTGAGGAATTATTTTGTTCATATTCAGCGCCTACGTGAGTAGACCATTTTCACAAACAGTCTTAAAAATAAACCTAATTTTGTAAAATTGCTCAACTTGTGTAAGCAGATGATAGAATTATTTTGATTAACCAATATAAAAAGGCCTACCCTTAGGATTTGTGAACCTGACCATTACGAAGCCGCCCACTTTGATATTATCACTGTCACTGAAGCCTTCATTTTCAGTTCTACTGAATATTTTACAATAAATTTTAGGAGAAAAGGTTAGGTACCCAAAAAATAAATATTTTTGTTATTATGTAGGGTATAATTCGAAAGGACTTTAAATAAGCAAACATATTTTTGTAGAATTGTATATATAGTTTTCAAGATATTTTTAGAAATGGAGTTCAAAACCCACTTCCCCCTCCGTTTACAGCAGATAAACATTTTTTAAACCTGCACTGTTAGTGGTATTCATATACCTTACAGAAAAACTATAGCTAAATAAAACTTTTTGTGAATTCGTATAGGTTACACATGTTTTTCACTCAAACTCTGTACAGTAACACTGCGTTGGGATCCATCACATACTTTCTCTGTTTCTTCCTACCAAAGTGTAATTAGCGAATTTCCATAGGAGAAATAAGCTATTGCAGTGACCCTTAAGGTCGGGAGTAGCAAATGAGCACCGATCATGAGTCCCAGACCACATTTTGGGGTGTCAGTAAAAATCATATATATATGTGTTCGCATTCTAGCAGCCGTAATTTAAGTCCGATTTGGTACACATGTTGGTTGGATACGTCGCTCGGACAAGTTCTTTAACAAAAAAAAATCCAACAACCGGAAATACGTTTTTTGACGGGAAGCTTTTTCCTAAGAGAATGATTTTTTTTAGACTTTTTTCTACAAATATAAATGTAGGATGTTATTCTGTACATATTGTTTTTTACGCGACCTTATAGCTCGCTTGGTTTCCCCAAAATCGATCAAAATGTAAAATACCATAAAATTACTCGGTTCAAAGCATTGTGGTGGATTTTACCTTAAGAGCATCTTCTCACCCGAGGCCGACAGACGAGTTTTTACGCTGCGAGCGAAGCGAAGCTCATAACCCCAGGCTACAAGATTGAGGTGCAAACTCGCTTCAAAGCGAGTCTAACAAAGGAGCAAATGAATCGAAGCTGGAAGCTTAGGGGCAAACAAAATTCTACTAATATACTTTGTACAAAGAGGCAGCTATTCAGCATTGTCGTGAGTAGACCTATTTTCCCAATTGTTGGTTGAAACCCTAAAACATAGGCCTATAAACTTAATTTTGTAAATTTGCCCAACTCACGTCAGTGGTTCAGCTGCTTGGTCGAATTATTTATTCCTGCCATAGTTATCGTTACTAGTTCGGTGTATGGAGTATAATAAAGTGTTCATAAAGTTCTTATTATAATCTTGATAAAACTTTTGGAACTGTTAGCGGTACGTAATCCTTGTTGTGTTATTCAAGCTCGCGCTTCTCCACTTTATTTTTGTTTTTCTCCAAACATTAAAGAATCGAATTTATTCAGTTATAATTTCGGTTCAGTTCTCAGTATGGACGACTTCGTTCCTTCACATAAGGCTAAAAACAAACACCAATTTTGAAAATGTTGTAAAATAGTATGGCATTTATTTATTTTTCTCCATCAACATTTTTTTGAACTATTACAAAATCAAAAACAATTTGTACACCAAATACTAATTAGTACACATTATGAAACAACAATAAACACTTTAAAAAAGAAAATAAACATAGTTTTTAAACTTAAATACAAACTAACAAATATTCTTACATTATTGTGTACAGGACAGGGGTGCACTGGTGATGGAAAGCTGCTGCTTTTTTTCTCAAAGTCTGGCCTATGTATTGTTTTAAGGTTTTATATTAATATTCAAAATAAACATCCACGAATCACTTCTTTCTAGATTCCGAACTGTGGCCAACGGAAAAATGTGCTGGAGTGGCACCAGAGATCGAGAAGTTGTGCGGAAAATGTATGCATGTGAGCATACAAAAATAAAAAAGCAGTTGTAGGGATTTTGTAGGAAATCCAACAAAAACTCCAAAACATTTAACACGTTTGTTAAACTTCACGAAACTTATTCCGTGTAGGTCAGCTGATTGTGAGAGAGGATTCAGTCTCTTGAACCTCACAGACACCCACCCGTACCAGACTGAAAGGGCCAAAAATCAAGTTTAATGTGTGTCGAAATATACAGCCCAAAATTTAGTGACTGAAATCCACCAGACCCATAAGTAAAAACATATCTCAGAAAACACCGGACTGCCCACCGAACAAGACAAACTAAATAAAACCCCTCTTGAAGATAGATTCATTCACGAACATGAACTTATTCTTTATGAAAAGTATACCATCTGCACTTTTAAATTTACCAAACATAAGTTGAAATAGCGGTTTCTGAAGCGAAAATATAAAAACTTTTCCAATGACCTTTGCTTTGGCGGAGGTATAAAAGGAAGATCGCAGATCCGGCACTGGAAAATTACGAGTGCACCCCTGGTACAGACTACACTTTGAATAAACTGAAAAAGGTGGCAACAATTTAGGTTAAAATTCTTATTTAGAACTCTTTACAATGTATTAAAATTAGGAAAGAGGGACTGAATGTATATACATTTTTAACTAACAGAATGGAAAACGGTACATTGAATTTATACACAGAAACTGTCTGGTCAAAGATAGGCTGTGAATATTAACAACAATAAAACAATCATTGTAATTACATAAAAAACAGAAATTATATAACATTAATATTATTGTCAATCAAGTTATTCAAATTAATTGATAACAATTGTGGATCTTTATAACTTTTGTTATTATAACAATAAGCTAAAAAATATAATCTCTTTTCAGTACTTAACATCTTTACTATAAGCTAGTGCAGATACATCGATAGTCAGTTCCTAGTTTCGAACCAACGTAAAATTCCAACTTTACCACACTGGACTAAAATGGCTTCACACCATTGTAAAGCAAGATTGATTTGGATCTGGTGGAGCCGAAGCGAATTGAATTAAATATAAGTAAATCGAAGGAAAGTAATTTAGAAGAGATTTTGGTTGTAACATGTGCGTTTTCATGAATTAGTAATTGGAATAACTCATTTAAATTAATATTTAAAAAAACTATATAAAGCAGGCAACAGGTATTTTATTTTTAATACATGTTGAAATGATATTGTTGATCTTCTAGTTGAACAAGTGGGTAGCAAAAACCCAATTAAATGCGAAAGAAGACAGAATATTGAGTTGAACATTAAGCTCTAGAGTGGGCAGACGTATATGAGGGCTACTGGATTGTCTTTGATTATAATAGTTCTTGTTGGGTTTAATCAAATTTAACATCAGACGGTTGGAAATGTAGCTGGATATGTCTTGATTATTTTTCGTTGACAACAGTTATTTTATGTAAAAAGTTTAATTTGAAGTCAAGTCTCGTCGGCCTACACATTAAATAGTTTTTTTGTAAAAAATAAAATCGGGGCGAACGTAGCGACTTTGGAAATATTGGCAAAAAGTGCTAGCACGAACTTATAAAACTTATCTAAATTGTTCTGTATATTTATGAGTTGTCTGTTATTTTCAGTGTACTTTTTACTTTGGTTTAAACTCAAATAATCAGCTGTTATGTTTGTCTAATTTTCATTTGATGCTTGCATTTACTACCTTTACAGCTTGCACAAATCGTTTCAATTCAGAAATTAGAGAACTTGCTTTAGGCAAGACTTGGGATACTTGTGTAAGGTTGTGGTTAAATTTGTAGGAAGTTGTATAGACGTAGGACTTAAGTCGGCATTGGCTGTTAGTAGACGTGCACTTTTATAATTTTGTATAGAACTCTAAATTAATTACAACTTTGTTTATTTCAAGTTATAAATTTGTATTATTTTTGTCTACTATTCCGCACGGTAGAAGATTTTCAACATTGATGTAAAAGACCATTTACAAATGACGTCACAACTCACAAGAAAGAACATAAACAAACACGTATGAGCCGAAGTAATCAAACAATGAAGGAACGTATTCAAACCAAAAATAACATGTTAATGATAAAGCTGTATAGAAACAAATACAATGAAGGGCAAATAAATTAAATCAGTAGAAATTAACAAAAGGAACCAAACGGAAAAATTAACTCGTCCAAAATTCAAAGACCTAGGAAAAACAATGCAGAGTTCCGTAATCTAACCTCTGAAAATCTTGTTCCAAACACTTCCTGTTGGTAAAATGATCCATTTCAGGAACAACTGATATAAGAGATTTCACCCAAAATTCAAGAGTAATTCTAATTGATCGTTAAATGTATCAAAGACCTTTCCCTGTGCGTACATTTTTGCAGTAATTTTACATTATAAGTATAAGAGTTCTGTGACTCGAAACACTGATGTGCGTGTTCAATACGCGTCATAAAAATGGTTTCCGTGGCAAACAGCACAGATTAAAACTTTCAAAGAGCTACCTCCGAGATGCAGTCTGTTTCATGAACAAATGAGCTAAGAGTTTAAAGAAATTGTGGAAGTCAATGTTTTTGAAAAGAAATTATAGTGGTTGCTGAAGTTCGAGTCTTTCTTCGCTGTCGGGGAGTTTCTTGATGCCACAATCTAGCCTAATATTATAGGCCTATAAATGAATACATAACGCATTTAAATTACTACTTGTACTGGCTGAGGTCATATCAAGGCATTGCCGATATTGGATTCTGTGTGTGTGTGTGTGTGTGTGATAGTTTATTGAAATGTTGTAATTTTAATAATTAAAATTTATTTTAAGAAGCATAAAGTTGTAAAAAATACGGGAAATTGTATGTTTTATTGTATTATTAACATCACTGTGACCTGCCTTATATAAATGTAACGTTAATCTAAAAGGGTTCATAAAGATTGATTGATCTAAATCTGGTAAAACTGAAGTCCTCAACACATGTACTATTCATCCAGTTAAATAATCCAGAAGCTTGCTATAAAAATGTGTTAGGTTTTAGTCAAAATTATGTTAATGACGTATTTTAATGAAAATATTGAATAACAAATTTTCTTGGGTGATTCTGGCCTACGTGTTCTTGTGATCAACATAAAGATATTTTCAATTGGACTTATGCAATTGGAATTAGACAACGACAAATAATAAGTCAGCATTTGAATCTTCACACTCTGACTAGCTTTGTTTACAGTACCAGTAGACTGCTCTTTAGGTAAAGTTTTCTCTACGAATAATAGATACAGTTTAAAATATTTTAATGTAATTCACTTATTACACAGCCTATACATATATTTCGGTTGAATTGAAATGGATTACATGAATTATATCAACCAAATTATTAACTTTTTTTAAACTAGTTTTTAATGTGAAAAGGAAATACTTTTTTAAGTGGCATATTTACATATTATTAACAAAATGAAATAAATTTCTATTTATAAGAAACAAAAACAAAAGAAGAAAGGCGCCTCTAAAACTAAGATGGAACCATCCCTTGATTTCTCTTCCTAGATGCCATAGCCCTTCTGTTGTGGTTGCCAGATCTTGATTTGTACACACTTTTGTTTTCTCGATTTTGTTTGACTTGTTTATCTTGGCCTTGACCTTTAGGCTTACCTGTAAATACATAAATATGCATTTTAACATTTTAACTCTAATGAAGACTTGCTATCAATTACGAATTCACTCTGTGCTAAATTTATTTTCTAAAAGAATAATGTTAACCCTTTGAGATCTGATTAAAATATGTTTTCCACTTGTTTAGAGATGTAACTTAATACTAATGAATGTCAGTTCTGTTCATTATAAGACTTGAAACTTTAGTGTCACTTAAATTTAAGGGAAAGATTCTTTCAATATCTTGGTAGTTGTCTAAAAAGTACAGAAATAACAATAATAGTACAGACAGAAATCGTGTTTTGCGTTTTTAGCTGATAACTCGGTTATCTTTTTGAGCTATGGGAAAAATTGAAAACATTTTGTTTGTTATTAAAATATTTATATTGTTTTCCTAAATTTTAAGTTAACGGTTTTAGAGATATTTGAAAATTTTCAAATAGCCGCCATTTTTTAAAGTATACAAAAGAACATTCTGGCTTTTTATACAATGGTAAAAGAGTAAGTAAAAAATGCAAAAAAACTTAGGTCAATAAATTTTCTATTTCCAAAAATATTAAACGTTTTGTAAAAAAAGTAAATGTGTGCAGTCGTGGGGCCCCCTGTCAGGAACGAAGTCCATCACGCCTTTTCTTCAATTCTTTTACCAGCCTTAACGGCAACATACACGCCAATCTTTCAATTGCCGTTTATTATTAGTTTGTTTTTTATACAAATATTTACTGTTTCCATACGTTAAATGTTATAATAAATGTGTAGAATTAATTATAACCTCAAAGCTAAGATGGTAAACACAGTTAAATGCCCATTCATTATAAATACTACATTCAATAAACATAAAACGTAGGTTCATCCGTCTAGGCTTGACCTAAAATTATTGTGTATGCGTTTAACATACATACAATAATTTTCGGTTAGGCCTAAACTTGAAATTACTTTCTAGGCCTAACCTAAAATTATTGTTTGTATGTTGCCGTTAAGGCAGGTGAAATAAATTAAATATACACACAATAATTTTAGGTTAGACCTAGACTGATAAACCAACATTTTATGTTTATTAAATGTATTTTAACACTTGACGATAATACCTGAACTATGCCGGTCGGAACGGATCTTCTCTTGATTTAAATTGATGAACCAAAACACATGTTTCTTGAATGTATTTACATGCATTGCCATAGCAACCAATTTGATAACGCTTTTTCATTACTCGTATTTTATATTTGTTATTGCCATAGCAACCAATTAATAACACTTTTTTTCGTTACGCATTACATTTTCTATTTGTTAGCTCCTACCGCAACCCGCGTTAAGGAACTTCGTTCCAAAAAAAAATAAATGGCGGATAATTCGAAAACCAGACATTTTTGGACCTCTTTAATGAAACTTTAATTAAATTGTTTGCCTGGTGAAATTTGGGACAGTATTTTTTTAGACACCCTGTTTGAAAGACAGGAGGAAGAAGAGAGACTTTGTGGAAAAGGTTTTTGTGGAACCTACAAGGATTGGGGAGAAGACGGTTGAGGACAAGAGCTGTTTGCAACAGAGAGGACGTTGTTAATTATACGAGCAGCATTAATATTTATGAACAAATATTAAACTTACCAACGAAATCTCGCTGACTAGTTGAAGGGCCTCCTCTCCCTCTACCTCTGTAACTGTCTCGCCTATGTTGTTCGTACCTGGCTCTAACTTCTTCAGGGTTTTGAACGAAATACTCAAATTTGGGTTTATCCCTTTCATCAGTCTCTTCGGTAAAATATTCTTCATCCGGTTCTTCCGGCAATGACACTCGCCTTTGCAGTACTCTTGGCACGGTGAATGGCCTCCTGTGATTAACAATAAACCAATATACTTTATTATAAAGTTTCACTTGTGCCTTGATAAAGTAACACATATCTAATGTGTTTTAAAATGAATATAGGGGTTTAAATCTGTGTAGTATTTATTACATTTAACTTACAATTATAAATAATACATCAAATGAAAGAGCATTTCAAACAGTTTTCCCTACAATGTGAGCACCATTAGTCACACGGCACACATCGAGTCTATAGCTGAGTTCGTCATCGCCGCATGAACATAACATCATTTGGTTGACGAAGCGTATTGTTTGACGTAGCGTGGCGCGAGGTCAAAAGCATTTGGCGCGTCTGTGTTTGATATGATTTCAGTTTGAGCATTCCCCTATTCTTCGCTTTCCTCCAAGTCAGTCTGTTTGCATCGATAAATTTGTAATAAGTGCACATAGTTTATCAAACTCCCCTAGAGTAAACACTGAACTAGATACGACTAGACTAGTGCTCAGTGCAGTATTTCATAAATACAGTAGAGCGTCGATAATCCGAACGTCAATAATCCGAAACGTCAAAAATCCGAACGCATTCCGAGGCAGCCCCTGCAAAAATTTTATTCCGCAAATTACAATTGCGTCGTTAAAAAATCCACAAAAATCTTCACTGCAGTTTGACATTACATTACAGTATCTCTTTTTAAACACTTCTTAATACTACCTGCTCTCACACGCCCTCACAGCAGACTGGCTGTCAGTATGTTCACTGTCACGCTAATAAGCTGCTTTAGCGCTAGCAGTAAACAAACATCGTGTTTGTCTCAGAGTTGAACAAAGCGGGGCGGGGCGGGGTAATAACCTTGGCTTGTCTATTTTTGTCTACACTAGCTCGCCCCACTAACTCAGTCTATCTCTTTATCAGTTATCACGTCCACCCTCAGTCAGTCAGTGTTTACAGGACAGTAGATATCATTGCTCTGTCTTTCATACATTTTTAGTTTTTTCATACAGAAAGTTCATTCATTTCTCTTTGTGTAATCATTATAACAGTGTGTTTTACATACAGTAGTGTACTGTATAGTAATTTTTTTATTTTTCGTTTGTGTTAACTATAATGTACAAGTCAATTTTTAAACATGTACAGTACATACTGTTCTTTAATTGAGAGTTCCAAGCGTAATCATGACGTGAAGGTTCTTCTAAATCATAATATGTAAGTAGTCTTACTTTCTGCTTGTACTGTTTAACCACTTTAATCGATTAAAGGGCATATATTTTAGCCTAAATAGCATTTTCTTGGTTATTTTCAAAAATCCGAACAAATAGAAAATCCGAACCCCCCTCGGTCCCAATTAGTTCGGATTTTCGACGCTCTACTGTATGTTTGAAACGCGGGAGGGAGAGGGGTAGGTAATGCTCAGCGCTGTGAGTCATCGAAGGAAATGCATTTCCTTTCCGACTTTCACTGAACCTGTTCACAAGCCGATCAACGCTGTATAGAGCTGCCATTAGCAGATGTCCCCGCACATTATTTACCCATTAACATGTCAATACGTTGTTATTATTTATGAAATCCGCCTATTCCGAATTCCCGCTAATACGAACAGTGTTCGGTCCCAATTAGTTCGGATTAGAGGGACTCTACCTGTATTCACTTAAGTTAAATTTCGATTCACCACCGAAGACGACACGATCCAGAAAATCTTCATCGAAATGCAGCAACATATCTTTTGCAAACTTGGCACGTAAACTGTAGTCCGTAGGCTTTAGAGCTTGTAGCAACTGCAAACGATTAAGGATGTAGTTGTAAGGGTCTCCTTAAAATTCTCCACAGACATCATTGGAATTGTTAATTCACGACCAGCCTTCCGAACTGATTTCTTGGGGGAAAGACTCTCTCACTCGTTCTTCAGTCAGTCTTGGGCGTCCCACACTGTTCCCTTTGCAAAGACAGTCGGTGTCTTCAAACTGATGATACCATCTACGGATGTTATTATCACTT
>JAGFPH010000198.1:168462-198941 GCA_018207615.1 Philaenus spumarius | reverse complement strand
GTTATTATCACTTGGAGGATTACATTTTAACTTAATACCGAATGGACATTGCACTGTAACCATAGATTCAGTCTTTGCAAACTGTAAAACACAAAACTTCCTGTTCACTAGTCGCCATTTTCGCTACTAGCGATTTCTAACGGAAGACAGAGGAAACAGTGCATGCGCAAGCGCACAGGTGTACCAACAAAACTGTTTGAGTTTCTCTTACCAAAAGCAAAAACAAAAATAACGTTACCTTTCCGTTTCTCCTTCATCGCCAACCGCCATCTGCGCTTCATCATATGTATCATCGTATTCATCATCATAGATATTGTCTTCGTTGGATTCTACGAGGCTCAATCGAGTGTACATATCCCTCATTTGATTTACGTGAGACTTATCATCTAACAGTTGGTTTAGGTTCTTGTGTTTTGGTCGCCTGGGAAAAAATGCAAACATACACGACATTAATTAATAAAAAATAAAGTTGTGAAATTCGTTTCTGCTATTTATGGAGTTGTATATACAATATGGTAAGAAAGTTAGGAAAATAAAAATATTTACTTAATGTAGCACATATTTTGACAACAAAAATTATATAACTTATTTGTGTACCTTTTTTAGTCAATTTAAGACATAATTTACTTTATAAAAACATTTGCACTCCCTAGTTCTTTAAAATTACAAAATCTAAATATTAACCAATCTACAAACTTTATTTCACTCTTGCAGATTATGTTGTCTTTGAGTGACAATTTTATTATATTTTTATAAAACTTATGAAACTTACAGTATAAAAGGAATGAATTGCTTTTCTTTTAGGGCAATACAGCACTGTATTTCATTATAGTAAAAGTTGTTTGAATAGCAGATTTCTTTCAATAAGTAGTCTACATTCTCAATATTTGAAAAGATATTGTGTCTGAAAGGAGTGACTATTACTCCCACTTACCTGCTGAACTTTTAAGAAATACCTGGAATCCTACGCTTTTGGCTTTTATCCTTGTTGATGTGTGGTTATTATTATATACCATTGTAGATATATTATGGTTGGTAACATTCAGAGTGCATTCTTAAAATTTGTATGTTTTTGTGATTTTTACTTTACTGTGAGTTGTCGTAACTTTTTTAGAATGGAAAAAACAGATTTTCTAACTACGGATTTCAAGACTCTGGCAGGGGTGCAGAATATGTCCAAAATCCCGAATGAGGATCGGAAGAAATTGAGGTAAGCCAGGGAAAAATATATAAGAAATGAATGGGAAAAAATCAGCCTAATTGGTTTGTTTATGTTACGGGTGTTTCGCGTGCAGTTAGTAAATCTTCAGGAGATTTTAAGGGAAATAAAAAGAACAAAATGTTCATATGAACAAAAGCTTTGTTTTACAGATATCCGCCATTTTTTTTTTTACAAAATAATTAATATCTAGAGAAATGTTTGACCCATTGAGTTCAAACTTGGCATGAAGTTTAACCTAAAAATGATCTATTTTAAGAAAAATAAGCGATTGCATCCAATAATGCGTTTCAAAATGGAGGCTATTTGAAAATTTCAGACCTTAATTACTCAAAAACCCATTTTAACATAAAATTTCAAGACATATTTTTTGTAGCCCTTTTAATTCTCTATCAGAGGGTGTAACTGTCAAAACAATCGGATGAAGGATCATAGTTGAGTTATGTCTAATAATTGGTTTGTTCAACCCGGCATTTGCTGTATGTACTTAAGCTGTTATTATCTTGTGCCAATCTCTGGCGAAACATCCTGTATACACATACACAAAGGGTGTTGTCTGCTGAAATTCTTATTCAGGATTCCTATTTAAACTTCACCGCACAAAATATCATATGGCAGAACCGCCGATACGATATTTGTATCGTTTGAAGAATGACAGTCTCCTGATTCTTGACTCGCTACAAACAGCCGGTGATCTAATACTTTCTTTAGGTATTAATAATTATCATGGTATGGGAATGCACATTTTCTTAGCTTCATACAAACGATATTGTTCAAGCAATAACAACTAGATCACATTAAACCATAATATACAAAGGTACCGTACTTAATACATAGGTATTATAAATACAATATTAGCTAAATGAATCCTAATAATATCGCAAAGTATTATTAGGGAAATTTTTAGTAAAAAATTTTTCATCTTAGGAAATTTGGTATGCTGAAACATTTTCAGCACTCCTGGACTATAGAACTATATATTTCAATTTGCAAGCAATAAACATACTTTAAACTTGTTATTTTATTAATAAGAGGTAGAAATAAATTATTATACAATGTATTAATGATCCCAACATACTTTTAGGCTTACCAGCCTACTGCAGTATGGATATAGAATGAGCAACTAGTGGTTGTGAGAAGGCGTGTCATAGATGTAATGTACCGTAGCTTGGCAATAATGTAACTAAGATGATTTGCACAATGTTTCTTTTTTTCATTGTGGAAAGGTTTTCGAATCACTGAATTTATAAATAGGTTAATAAATTATTACCTTTTATATGTCCATAAGTGATCCACTCTATGCGTTAAAAACACTACCGGAGTTTCGGATGAATTTCACTCCATCCATCATCAGGTGTTAACCCTCCAAGTGCTAACATCGCATAATGCGACATTTGAAAGTTGTGTTATAGTGCTAACTTCGCACACGCGACGTTTGTGCAATACATCTTGTAAATGTGTACGACACCGCTATTTGTAATACAATCGGATACTTCAATGTATGGTTGTGTTTGGAAAGAGTCACTTTATTATAATAAGTATAGCAATATCGCCTCAAAACTGATAAGCAAATTTATTTATCAAAACTAGTAAATTACATTGAATTCATTAGTTACCTTTTCCCAATGTGCATATTTGAGGTGTCGACATCGTCACGGTTCATTATGTCAAACTCATCATTGTCAAAAACATTCAGTCTCTCTGAAAGGCCATTTGTCTCCTACAAAATTCACATAAAAGCTAATTAAAACTAAAAATCAATGTTGTTAAAATTATCAAGATCTCACATTATTTCTCTGATTCTTTTAACAGAGATTATATTATATAATAGAGACAATTGAATTATTTTGATATTTATAATAAATTACTACTAAACATCCAAGCTCCTAACTACATTCCTATGCTGTATGCTGACTTTCAAATTCACAACTAGAAAATTTGTGAAATTAGAACCAATATTGTGCATGGATTTTATCATTACAGGTGCAGATTTGCACGTGCACTTATGATTTTATTTTCTAAACTATATCATTAATGTCCTAAAATTCATTGAACCTATAGAGGATATCCCATACTGAATTTTTAACTGTTATCTTGCAGCATTTTAGGGTTGCTAAATAAGCCCCACTTGGCAACGTTATTGTTTAAAGAAGTTAAAGCTACATGTTGGCAGCGCCAATTTTGAGCGTTTCTACTATTGCAAAATATATTAATAAGTGATTGAGTAAATGTAGTAATTGCTGGGTTCACTTCACAATTTTGTGTCTCTGCCTTAAGTCTATGATCACTAACGCTACTATTTTATAAATTCAGTCCCAAACTGTCTTTTAACTATGTTTACGTTTTAAATATATCGATTTTTATTCTCACTTAAATCAAAAAAAGAAAACTTACATGCTCTCTCTTAATAATCATTATTTGTGGTATGAGATACCGAACCTATCCTCAATCTATTATTGACACAGCTATCAAAAAAGCAAACAATAAAAGTTGCAAAAAACTTAGTGAAAACCCATTAATGAATGTGCAGATTCCAAAGACACTTCGGAAAAATTTTAAGATTAAATTCCAAATTTTTTATTAGGACTGTTTTTAAAATTCAACAACAATTAAAAATTGCTTAAGTACATTGACACCTAAAAATACAGATTTGGATAGCAAAAACATTGTTTCCAATTTACCTTTTCACTATGTGGGACAAACTTCTTGTCCATAAAAAAAAATGCTTCGGAGCATAAAAAATGCAAAACAACAGACATTTAATTGTTTGAAGACTGCTGAGCATTTCATAGCCAACAATCATACTATTGTAGAGGGGTTCAAGCTATAACGCCTGAAAAGGAAAACTGCATTTTCCAGCCCACTTCCACCATAAGTGCTATTAATTTTCCATCAATAAATAACCAAGTACAGAGACTTTTTTACAGGCGTAATTAAGGAACTAATAACAAGAATTTAGTAGGGGGGGGGGGGGGGGTGAACCTTTGAATGACCTACGACCGACTCTTCCTCAGTCAACTTGTGTTAGGCCTCGGAAAGGTTGAGTTTGAAGATATCTGTGTACACCTAAGGACTTACGTCACTTGAAGTTATGGAGTGTTGTGTTTCTATTTGTATTTTGTTGTTCACAGAACTTTGGGTTGTGTGTAACGAGAAGTTTTTCTTCAAAGAATATTATTTAGTTGAATACAATACATCCTGTTTAACAACTTATACCTTTCGATCATTAGTTTTTAACTTACAATGTGGGTACAATTACACCACGATATAAACTAAATAACACTAAAATTTTAACATTTTAAATGAAAATAAAGTGAAATATATCATAGATTTATGAGGCTATAACCGAGAAATAAAAATATTTATTGACGCTAAAACAAAAAGTAATTTGTGAAAACGTTACAGACAACGATTTGACAAGACCCAAAAATTGACACTATGTTTGAGTTGACACATCGGTCGAGGTCGATAAAACCAAATTTAACTTTAATAAATATTTTCCTTTCTTAGAATGACTAAACAAAGTCGCAACAATTATTAGTCTTTTAAATTATATACACAAAAACCTTAACAAAGTTCAATTTGATATTAGTCTATAACAATTAACACTGACAATGAAACATAACACATAAAACTATTTACTTTTTTTTCTTCTACTGGAGGTGGTATAAAAGGCATTTCATGATCCAAGCATGCCAGAGGATCTGGTAAAGAACCTTCCAACACTGCATTGATCACAGCTGCGCTTTCATAGTTGAAGTAGTCCAAACATTTCTGAAATAGAACAGATAAAAGGAAATTTCAAAACTTGAAAACACATAAAACAGTTTGTCAACGCTTGATTGAAACTAAAAGGTACCTTTTGGTTCAGGTGCGGGAAAATATATGGAATAGACCAATAATGGACAATCTAAATGAAGTCGATATTATAAATAATAATGAATGCGAATATGTAAAACTCATTGTGTTTGAAGGCAATACACATACCTGAACAAAACCACTCCCTAAGTGAGGAAGAATGTCTTTCACTTCAGATATAAGGGAATCCAGTTCTACCCCGGTGACCTTCTTAGCCGAAGCTGTTGTAGAATTAGTAGCCTGGGCCTGTAGAGACAAATTAAAACACAATTACTGAGCAAGAACAGATTAATCTTAATAAGTCTGCCATTAATGTTTAAAATGCTGCAGTACCACAATTTTACTGATAAAAGAACAACATAAATATTTAGGGGTGTGCAAGATCTCAAAATACTCGAGCAGTATTTTATACGAGAAATAACTCAATATTGTCTCAAACTCGTTGACGAGAATAAAATTCAACTCTCGGTTCAGCCATAAATTCCTCGATACGTTTTTCAAATCTCGAATTTTATTTTTGGTCTTTTTATAAAACTTACAGTGTTACATCAGAATGAGAAGAAGATAAACAGAAGTTTCCAAACAACTCAACAGAGAAGTGATTAGAATATCACAATATCTTATTTAAATTACTTGACACTAATGAGAAATAACATGGCAAAGTAGAGATTGAGTTTAATGTAAACTTGGGTTTTAGTAAAATAAATAATGGCACTTAATTACTTAACTAAAAATAATAATTATATTCAAAATTACTGTTTTACAAATGTAGTGTAAAGGGTAATTACGAAGGTCGTTCAATAAGTTTTTAGAAAACCAAAGAGATGGAGCGCGGATCACTGAAAATCGTTTGTTTTTCGGAAGCATTATTACTCAGTAAAGAGCTGTTAAATTTGTATCTTTATAGACCACGAAGTTTCATTGTTGTCGTCGATTGAAGCAGAGAACTTTTGTTTATTTTAAAAAATGGAAAAAAGTGAGTTTCGAGCATAAAACATTTATATTTGAAAGGCGTAACACCGAAATTAATCAAAGCCAAGTTGGATGAAGTTCACGGCACACCCGCCCCTGCCACTGTTTATAATTCGATAAATGAATTTAAACATAGCCATCGTCGACAAAAGATGAACATCGTTCGGGACGTTCAGTAGAGGTGACTACACCCAAAATAATGATATGATGGTGTTAAGCAATCGGCGATTTAAAGTGCACAAGATAGTTGAGGTCACAGGCATACCGTAAGGTATATCACTGGGTGTGAAACAAGTTTCAGCAAGATGGGTGCCACATTCGATCACAGAAATTTCACACTTATTTGGCACTAATGCCAATTTCGTGCTTTTTCATCGCAATCTGGAGAAGTTTCTGCGTCGATTCATAACTGTGGAATTCGACGAAACATGGATTCACTACTACACGCCAGACACTAAGAACAGTCGAAACAGTGGGTTTATGAAGGCAAACGGGCTCCGAAGAAGCCAAAGACGGTGAATTCGGATGGAAAGGTCATGGCCACAGTTTTTTTGGGATGCAAGAGGAATTATTTACATCGATTACTTGGAAAAAGGAAAAACAATAACTGGAGAAAATTATGCACCGGTTGAGAGAAGAAATCAAAACTAAACAGCCTCGTTTTAAAAATAAAAAGTCCTCTTTCATCAAGACGATGCAAGGCCTCATGCATGTGCAATTTCAATGGCTAAAATCGTGGAATTGAAGTTGGAATTGTTACAACATCCACCGTATTCGCCAGATTTGGCCCCCAGTGACTTTTTCTTATTTCCAAACTTGAAAACGGGACGAACGAAGAAGTCAACTCCAAACTGATGCTTATTTCGAGGACCTTACGAAATCTTACTTTTTGGACGGGTTAAGAAAGTCGGAAAAAACGCTTAGAAAAGTGTTTAGAGCTAAAAGGAGATAAGGCCTATGTTGAAAAATAAAAAAAATTACCCAAAATACTTTTGTTTATTTTGTATCTTTTTTTAAGTATTTATTGAATGACCCTCGTAACCAATAGTCAACTGTTAAAGTACATTTCTATGAGATACATTATGTTTGTAATATCTTTCATAAACTTAGTAACAATAACAAATTGAAAGAAGGTTAACTTATTAATAATTAACTTATCACGATATACATTATATTCCTTTTAATGATGTAAAATTTGGTATTTCTCACTCTCAACTTGAAAAACGCTATTCTCGTTTTTCTCGATTTTGAAAAAAATTGTATTTAATAAATTCACGTTTTTCAATTGTTCCTAAACCTCAGCTCTCATCTTTTTCTTGATAACCAAACAACATCTCGTTCTCGTCTCTAATTCAAAAAGTCAATCTCGCACCCCCCTACACATAACATTAGTATCTAACATACAGAAAAATCATGGTATCACATAAAACTGAATAACCAATTCAATATTTATCAATCATGGATTTTAGAAATTACATGCTTACAAATTGGGTAAATTTCAGAATGAATATACACAGTTTAGTATTTACCTGGTAGTTTGCACATGCAGAATTATTGTTGAAGTGAGTGGCTGAGAACGGCTTCTGTTTTACTCTTACGTCCTTATCATTTAAACATGAGATAACTGATTCAAAAATAAAATCACACGCATCTCTGGTGAAATAAGAAGTCAAGGCAATTACAATAAATTAAGTAAATATACTTTCCAAATAATTTTACTGCAGTCAACGCAGTTATGAAAATTTAAGTAATTAACAGTCCAAGACATTTCTTTTACATTAAATTCATTATTATAGTATCACATATATTTTTGAAATTTGTATGTGTTTACATGGTGTATCGTGTATAAAAGTTTTTTAGTTACCTATTTATAAAATAAAATATTTCAATTATATTTTGTCAGTAGGTTATCATATGTATGTCTGGAATTTTTTACCGTACAGGGGGAGCACCAAGTTTTTGACTAGTTACCGAAAAACAAGGTGTTTATTTTTTCTATGTATCTTTAAAGAAAGAAATATCCAAAATTTCAACTCTCTAATTTCAAAGAAAATATAACAATTAGCCTAATATTTATTATTTTAGTGGTTGTTATACCATTTTCTTTCCTTAAACACAAATAATCAGAATGCAAGCGTTTTACTTTTTTTGTGTATTCTTTAAGAAACAAATGTATCAAATTTCAGTTAATGCTAGTAATCAAAATAATTTTTACGGTAGCTTCCTCTTGTGCTAATTAACCCTTTGCCGAATTAGTCCCAATCTGTTAAACGGTTTCAACGCGTAGAGCGAAAACACCTGCAAATAATTTCTTTTATTTATAAATAGATAAGCATAGATTATGGATTTTGCTGTAAGTACTTATTGTTTAACATTGTATTGTATATGTTGGTGTGATACAAAAATACTGTGAATGAATTTTTATAGCAGCAACTGATAACGCTACATCTATTTAATCTAATATGTCCGATAGCCTGAAATGTTAAGGCAGGCAGTGTCAAGTTGTAACACGATCTCACTTGTCAGTCAGCTTACAGAGCCGCTTTGTATTTTCAGTGTCTGTCGTGCATCATGGATTTCGAAAAACGCAAAAACATTAAGTTTTGTTTCGAGTTTCAAAAAAAGTGCCAAAGAAGCTCATGAAATGTTAAAATCAGTGTATGGTGATAATGTGGTAACGCTGCAATAATATGGCAGTTTACAATTGTTATGATCTATTTAAAAGCGGAAATGAGTTGGTTGAAGACAAGGAATGGTCAGGATGTCTGTCCTTCAACCTCAAAAACCGATGAAAATGAGCAAATATTGACCAAACTTCTTAATTTAAACAGACGAATAACTATTCAAGAGCTTATCGTCTAGTATGGGTCCATTCAAAGCATTTTAACTGATAATATGCAAATGAGACGAGTGAGTGCAAAATTTGTTCCCAGACTTTTGACTGATGAACAGAAGGAAAATTGGTTGTCAGTTTGAACGGAATTGAAGAATTGTCTTCAATCAGATCCGGACTTATTACCAAAATTGTAACGGGAGATGAAAGTTGGGTTTATGGCTATGATGAAAATTCAAAGTCCTCAATGAAAAAACAATAACTCCCCTCGCTCTAAAAAGGCACGTCGGTCAAGAAGGAACATCAAAGACATGCTCTTTGTTTTTCGACAGTGAGGGCATCGTGCGATCATAGTTCGTTCCAAGGGGAACAACTGTAAACTCCAAATTTTACAAGGGATACTGGAGCGTTTGAAACGATGTACAAAGAAAAAGACCAGAAAAATGGGACAATGGCGTCGTGCCACGAGTTGATTTTGATTCACGAGTTTTTGCCTGGAAAAGGTGTTCCTGTCTGTCCAAATCCATCTTACACACCAGATTTAGCACCATGCGACTTCTGGCTCTTAGTAAAAATAAATATGCGGTCAAAGAAAAACGTTTTGACACCATTCCCGACATTGAGATGGCAACGACTTAGCAGCTGAAAGCCCTTCCGAAAGAAGTCGTCCTATTATGGATCAACGGTAGCACAAGTGCATCGGTAGCGAAAGACAGTACTTTGAAGAAGATTAATTCAAATTCTGTGTAAGCTTATTACTTTGTTTGTAATTAAATTATTCACCGTATATTTTTATCAGACCTCTTACAAAATTTTGGACAATAAATATTAAAAAAACAGTATAGTAATTAACCTTTTCGCTGCGTAAATCGACTACAGTCGATTTTAGATTTTTACCGTTTACTGAGTAAATCGACTTCAGTCCACAACGTTATAAAAACTTTTCCTTTGGCTGCGTAAGTCGATTATAGTCCCAACTGAACAGAAATGATGTTATTTAGCCTCAAGTAGGTGCTGCTCCCTGTTTCTAAGCCAGTGAAACTTTGTAGTATCACGTGTTTTTTGTGGACATTTGACGTTCCAACCGGGTCTTTAGTGAAGGTTATATTGTGGTTGTAATGATTTCCATTGCTTTTATGTGTGTGTTTATGATAATATTTAATTATATTTCTAGTATATATTGCATGTGGATATTTGTTTTACATAATTATTAAAGTTCTGAAGTGATTTAGTGTTGGCTTAAGAGACCTATTTTCTTATAATGTAAGTACTGTATTGGTGATTAATTCTAACCTACTTTATAATGAATGAATATTTAAAATAAAACAAAAATACTCTTTTTAAACATTTTAAAGTATTCACAATAACAAAATTATTATTACAATATTCCATTATAGAAACAAAATTTATTGACATTATTTCAATTTCAAGAAAGTGTAATTTCTGTGTGTTAGCTAGGCTAGAATTATATGTTACTGTATCTTTGCTACATATTACACAATTAATTATTAATTTATGTTTATAAATGTTATCTTATACATGTTTTAATATTAAACTGTTGTAGATTTAATATTTTCATTGTTTTTTATAGTAAATATTATTTAATGTGAGTACTTAAAAATATTTAACAATTTATTAAATTTCCATGTTTTTAGGGCTTAAATCATGTTTTTCACACATAAAAATTTTTTTTTTTAATGAAAATAGTAGTATATATTAATGCAAGAAATCGTAATAAAGAGATATTTAAGTAAAATAAACCTTAATTAAAAAATTTAAAATTTCACTCATAATTGCAAAATATAGGGAGCTGCTTGGATTTTAATACGCAGAGAAAAGGTTAAAAAAATACAGTGACATTTCCCTTGAATAAAATCAAAATCAATGGCAACTGTTCTAATGATTCTAAAAGTTTTCACTGATTTCTTTCTGGCAAAGTTAAAATATGGAGGAACAGTTTTTTTTTAAATAAAAATGATGATGTATACAAACATTTCAGTAAAGGATACATGTCAGGACAAACTTGTGCCAAAACATCCAGGTCGTGTTCTATAGGAAACCCACGCTGATAATCCCTCATGAAACTTCTGTCAGCAAGGCAATCACTCACCACAGCTATGTAATCATCTGCTAACTTCTTAATGCTTGCTTCTCCTAACTCTTGCCTAAACAAATTGATAATTCAAATGTTGAAATAGACATTCATTACACTTTTATTTCATAATCAATTTTAAATAAATTTTACTGATACAAAATATATTATTTATTATTATTTTAAAGCTTAAGCTATTACACCAGAATTTTAAAAGACATCAACTGTACTTATAATATCCTATTTCTAATAAATTGAAATGCCTATTTTTATAAAGGGTGAGATGTAATTAGGCCTACAGTTAAAATAGGCTTGGTTCTTAATTTAGATATTTTTGTCCAATATTTTTAGACAATAAATATTTATTAATTAATAAATTTAAAATTCACAAACTATTAAATAGTAAGCATTACTAACATTGACTTTATGACAAGAAGAGCCCTGGACTAAAGTAGTGCGCAAGCAATCTCAGACCAGGAACTCTGGAGGAGGAGAGGATATTTTAGAATAATATTAATTATTGTATAATTAATTGTTATAAAATTATTAATATACAATGTATTGGTAAATATAATAATTAATTTTACTTAATTAAAAAATTAAGTATCAATATTAAACTAAATAAAGGTACAATCATGCTTGTTTCTTTAATAATCATAATTAGTTCAGAGCATTGATCTGAACTAAGGTCCTTTGGTAATTGCATCACTTACAACTATATTTAACAACTTTACTTTATACCTTTTAGGTAGCAAAAGCAATTAAGGCTCTTCTTTACCTTGAAGAAAACTTCCGAGTGTACAGTATAATTTCAATGCAAAAGGCCTGACTCAAGCCGCAAAATCGTTGAAACATGCATTCGTAATACCGTGTTTCGGATTCTATTTATAAATTAATAATCTGGGAAACTACTTTAAGTTATAAAGAAGGCTTTATATTTTTTACCTGTTACCTTAAAATATGGAAATTATTGCTTAAAACTCCCAAAAAATGTGTTAAAAATAATCGTGTTTTACTCATTTAAACGGTTGATTAAAAGGAGTTGCCGACGATTTCTTTCAATTATGAGGTATAAGACAAAAGCACAATACCTTTAAGAACAATTTAAGATGTTTCACAACTTTTTAGGTTGAAAAACGGCGTCCGAAACACGGTAATACGAAGTGCATATTATTGCTGTTTTACGCAAGGTATAGAAGCCCTTAAGTATACAACACTAACCTTGTGCTAGTGCAGTTAGTGAGTTAACAGACTCAATAAATAAAGCAGGCTTGGATAACAATTACTTTACAACTTATGTTTGATTACAAAGAGCAGTTATTGATAATAATTAATATAAAATTAGTATGATCAATCTTATGAGTGAATGCATACCAGCTCCGAGTGGTTTACGAAACATGTTAGATTCTTTACAGAATTCTTAATTGTTAATTTATGAAAAGATTTATAATGTAGCTGTTAGGTTAGGAGAAAAAAACTGTTGATTGCAATAAAGGAATTGAAATAGAAGAATAATTCCATGAAGCAGATGAACCGCTGACGTGAGTTGAGCAAATTTCAAAAATTAAGTTTATATGTTTTAGGGTTTCAACCAACTATTTGGGGAATTTGTCTAATCATGAAGGCGCTGAATAGCTGCCTTGATGCACGAAATGTATTAGCAGAATTTGTTTGCACCTAAGCCTCCAGCTTCGATTCACGCGCTCTTTCGTTCCACTCGCAGTAGAAAATTCCTTTTGCACGTCAACCTTGCATTCTCGAGTAATGGACTGCTTCGCTTCGCTCACAGCATATAAACTCGGCCGTTGGTCTCGAATCAGACGATGCCCCAATGGTAAAATCCCCCACATGGATTAGATCCGGGTACGTTTATGGTATTCTACGTTTTGATAAATTTTAGAGGAACAAAGCGAGCTACAATTTCGCGTAAACAAAAATTTGCAGAATAATATCCTACATTTATTTATTTTTAGATAAAACCCCAAAAAACTTTCAATCTAGTAAGAAAAATCATATAGTTACTTCCGGTCAAAAAACACGCTTCCTGTTGGATTTTTTTGGCTAACGAACTCGTCCGAGTGACTTAGACAACCATCATGTGTACCAAATTTGGACTAAATCGGACTTAAATGCGGCTGTTAGAGTTTGAATGCATGCATACATAAATATATTAACATTTTCATGACACCCCAAAACATGTTCTTGGGACCATGATCGGTGTTCATTTACTATTCCTGACCTTAGGTCTCACCATAAGGGTAACTGCAATAGCTAAACTTTCCTATGGAAATTCTCTAATAACTAAATAAATTCTCCTAGTTTAACAAACTACATTATAATCTAATTCCACGTCAAAAGAACTCCCCTAGTGTTGCTTCTTCAAACTAAAATCTGTGGTTAGTTCGTACATCAGTGGGAAAATAATGTGTACACTAATTTCCGATTCCAGAACTACAGTATTCTTTATATTAAATCTGAATCGTAAGCACAAAGCGAAATACAGATCAGACGTGTTGAGATAATAAAGGCATTACTTACTTTAGCTGTAGAATAGTGTTGACATATGAAGAAAGCATGAGGTGAACAACATTGAGCAGCTCCCTTCTGGCTAAATCCATTTTATATTTCAAATCACAGTAAATATGGAACGTCTCCTCGTGGTTGCATACAAGCTCTATCTGGCGGTTGAGGACAGCAACAGAATTCTCATAGAAATCTGCTATTCTGTAAACGATACAGAGCAAAGTGAACATCTTTCAAAACATGTTTATATAAAATTACTTACACCTACTTTCCTTTTTAATTTTTGTTATCATAACCAGGAAATAATTTGAATAACTTAGTCAAACCTCATGTCTCACAAGACAAGAGAAGTGATCCTACATGAACTACAGGCAAAATGACTTCAAAACTTATTGTGTAATCAACTCCTATAAAAGCGAGTGTATATCTGTACATATATACAGAGTGAGGCAAAAGTCTGGAACAGCTTAATATTTCAAAAAGTACGAGTCTTATGAGATAGGAATAAAAGCAGTTATTCACAACCATAAAAGAACCACTTTTTGGTGAGTTTGAAATTTTTGACCGCCATCTTGGAATGAACTTCATTTTTTTAAATGGGAAGGTGGTCATTTGATACATCATTTTGATGTAGAATTTCAAGAGAAAACCAACGGTGAAATTTGCACATCCATATTTTCAACCGATTCAAAATGGCGGCCAAAAACAACAAAATCGTGTTTTCCGATTTTGCCCCATTTTGCTGTAGGGCCTACTATTTAAAAAAAAATATATTAATTATGCTTCTTTTTGGATTCAGAATTAAACAAGCTTTCAAACGATATGCCACACAACTGTATTTGGTTAAACCACTCTAAATTTATTTTGAAAAAATCAAAATGGCTGTAACTAAAAAATTTTAAATACTTAAAAAAATCGTTGTGTAGCATATCGTTTGAAAGCTTATTTAATTCTTTAGTTGTGGAAAAATCAACAAAAAATTATTATTTTGAAGAAAAAATATAAGATATTAATGAGAACAACGATCAGAACAATAGGTTTGCTTTGATGTATATACATACAAACACACACAAAGTGTGTTGTTTGTTTTCTGCTACAAGTCAGGCAGGGATCCTGTTTATCTTCACTGAACAAAATATGTAAGGCCAAGCAGCTGATACCAATTGTTTGCCGGTTGATGAATGGCACTTACAAACTGCCAGTGTTATAATACTTTCTTTAGTTCATAATTATTATGTTACCGGTATACATTTTTTATCTTGTTAGCTTCGTAAAAATGATATTCAATTGCTAACAACTAAATCACATTAAACCATATTAATACAAAGGTACTTAATACGTAGGTATTACTTTGTTTTTCATTTCTTAACGTAAACTACTTACCGAAATTAGTCTTTATTAGTAAAATGCGTACGATGTGACGAGTTATTTGTTTGTTTCAATTTTCATTGCGTAGATGGGAGCGGAGGGATGGAATTACACAGTTTCCAGGTTATAAGATCGCAAAATGCGATAGGAAAACTTTTAGTGGAAAAAAGTATAATCTGGGGAAATTTGGTGTGCTAAAATATTTTCTGAACCCCTACATTTAAGTAGGTAAAACTTCGATAAACAGGACAAAGAGGCACAGAACTTTGAGGTAGATAAAGAGAACTCTGTAGAAATTATCGTTTTTCCTAGATGGCGACGAGAGCATAAGGGCAGCAATGTGGAAATCTTTTGCAGGTCAAAACTCTCCCACGCCAGAGCTATATTACAAAATAGCAATACTCACGTTTGATGAAAATGTTGTTGACGGTATATCAGCGCTGCAGGCTTGTAGATATCTACAAATGCAGTAATACTGAAAACAGTATCCAACAAACAGATGACTAAAGATGACAACGATTGTATGTCCAAAGTTTTTTGATTTGTTGGACGTTCACTCAATTTAACAGGTTCCTCTCCTCCCACCCTACCACAGCTCAGTTGTTCTTCAATATGTTTGAACACCTGAAACCACCGAGTGAGAATTATAAATATAGTTTATCCAACAAGTTATCAGTTTAATAAAATGAAAATTGCAATACATGTTATCAGTGCTTACCTTGCCTAAAAACTCCACAGTTGTCTTCACATCTTCTAAATACTTTGGCTGATATTGGAAGACATTGCCAACAGCTTCGGAAATATAACGGTGGTTGTCTCTACCAAAACAGACGCAAGCTTCCATCAAGAAAGGAACTGATATTAGAAAATTATCATAAAGGATGTTTCCCAGAGTTTCTTGCTTCATCCATTCAGTCTAACAGAACATTTATAAGCGTTAAATCCATGTTTTCAGCCGCAACGGAAAAGCTCATTTTTTTAGTAGTACACTAAAAGTTTTCAAACTCAGGTCAATTCTTGAGTATTTTTTAACTGACGTTAATCAAAAAGAACTTGTGATTATATTTTAAAACATTTTACTTCATATAAAAAACAAAGGTTCACATTCAAATTGGTTGGTTTCAACTTAAGTTAAAAAAAAAAAAAACAATAACTGACTAAATTATTGCAAAAAATATAATCTATAATAATGTACTTAAATTGGATTGTTGAATTTAAACTTTAAAACTATTAACATATAATTCTTTATAATTTTTTTTAATACAATGGAATATAGTTATAGGTGTGCGAGATTGACTTTTTGAATTCGAGACGAGAACGGGATGTTGTTTGATATAAATTATCGAGATCGAGGAAAAGACAGAGCTGAGGTTTAGGAATAAGCGAGAAACGAGAATTAATTATACAATTTATTAAGATCGAGAAAAACAAGAATAGCGTTTTTGAAACAAGAATGAACCAAAATTGTAATCTAAAGTTGAGAGAGAGAAATATCAAATGTCTTTTTACATCATTGAAAGGAATACAATGTATATGCAACATATTTATTTGTACATAATTATATATTTTATTTCTTACAAATAAATATTTATTTGTATACAATTATATTTATTTGTAACATAAGCTGAACCCCAGTATTACTACAAATCCAAGGCTAGATAAAACTTATCTCTACTATTCTAAGTTATTTCTCATCAGTGCCAAGTAATTTATACAAGATATTGCAATATCCTAATCACTTCCTTGTTGAGTTGTTTGGAAAACTTCTGTTTATCTTCTTTTCATTCCAATGTAACATTTGCAGTTTCGTAAAAAGACTAAAAATAAAACTCAAGAGATTTTAAAAACGTATCAAGAAATTTATGGCTGAATCAAGAAAAGTACAACCGAGAAATGCATTTTATTCTTGACAACGAGATCGAGACGATATTGAGTTATTTCTTGTTACTGCTCGAAAGTTTCTAGATCTTGCACACCCCTAAACATAGTCAACATAATTAAGACTTGATTCAAATCTTGCAAAATGTATAATCCAGGGAGGTCTTTGTCTATATGTGCTTTTTAACAAATTAACATATCTGACTTTTATCTGTAGTTGTTGTTGTTCTTCTTTTTTTTTTTTAATAATAACTTGTAATATCAAGGTCTTTTTTTTAAACTGACTCTTAAAACAACGAATCTGTGTCTTAAAAGCTATGGAAACAATGACAACATTTTAGAACAATAAATGTTGAAAGAAATATAATTTTGCCACATAAATAAGATGAGTGCTATATTACATGAGCCTTTTAAAGTTATAATATTTAAATAGGCTCATATTAAAAAATATTTTCCTTTAGCGTTTGATGTTAGGCCTTTTTTATTAATTTCAGTCGTACTCCTTCAGATTTTGTTGAAGTTTACTACCGGAAACCAAACTTAAAAACAATTTCAACAGGATTTTCAAAAGTGTCAAATTTCCAAGTATCTATAAACATCCTCAATACAAACAACTATACAAAAAACTTATAATTATAACTTACCTCGGATACTTTAAGTGTAGTCAGTCTTAAAAAAACTTTAAATACTAAACTTTCTATTCTAGTCCACGCTTTATTGATATCCTGATCGTCACTAACATGAGGGCCAAGATTGAAATAATAAGGCGGTGTACGTTCAACAAACGTTTTCATAGCATTCAGAGAAGCTACACTGTATATTACTTGAGACCAGAACCTAAACAAAAGCAAAGCACAAATATTGCTTACAAAGTCAAGACATTTTAAAGAATAAAAACTACCGAAAATAAATTTTTCTATTTGAAATAAAATAATTCGACCACGCAGCTGAACCGCTGACGTGAGTTGAGCAAATTTCCAAAATTAAGTTTATAGACCTACGTTTTAAGGTTTCAACCAACAATTTGGGAATATGTCTATTCATGACGGTGCTGAATAGCTGCAAAATGGTTCGCAAGCCATTCCGCATATTGGGAGGATCTTCAATACACAATGCATTGCGTTCTTCGCACACCAACCCCAATGTAAAATCTGCCATACGGCTTTGAACCGGGTAATTTTATGGTATTTTACGTTTTGATCGATTTTGGGGAAACCGAACGAGCTCTAAGGTCGCGTAAAAAAACAAAATGTGCAGAATAACATCCTACATTTATATTTGTAGGTAAGTTCAAAGACAAATTCATTCTCGTAGGGAAAATCTAAAAAAATAGTTACTTCCAGTCAAAAAACGTGCTTCCGATTGTTGGATTTTTTTGGGTAACGAACTCGTCCGAGCGACGTAGACAACCAACATGTGTACCAAATTTGAACCAAATCGGACTTAAAATGCGGCCGCTAGAATGCGAACACATATAAACATATGATTTTTAATGACACCCCAAAACGTGTTCTGGGGACCATGATTTGTGCTCATTTGCTACTCCCGACCTTAGGTCTTACCATAAGGGCCACTGCAATAGCTCATTTTTCCTAGGAGCTAGGATTGATACCTTTTCTGATAGCCAAGCTGGAATCATTCACCTTTGAATCAAGGCTAGTTTGGGACTGCTTCAAAGAAGTGAATGAAATGGCTGGACTCAATGTAGTTACTCTTAAATGGGTGCCTGGCCATGTAGGCATAAAGGGTAATGTGAGGCGGCTGATCGCCTTGCTAAAGTTGGGGCCAGAAAGCCCTTCATTGGGCCAGATCCTTTCTGTGTGAGGCCCAAGAGTGTGACAAAATGTTGATGAAATTTGAAGGGAGAAAAGTTGGTCCTCACATTGGAACGATGCTCCTGGCCTTAGACAGGCTAAAATGTGCATCTGCCTCTCTAAGTCCAAAGCTTAAAATCTTTCTATTGATGAGCAGAAACAATCTTAGACGGATTATAGGAATCCTTACTGGACAGCCAAGTGCTACCTCAAAAAAGTACTACCTGAATGGTTGGTTTCAGAAGACTTCTGATGATTCTGCTCGCTTCGGATTGAATCAGCTCAATACCTGCTATGTGAGGTTCTCGAGCGTATGTTACTCGGAAGAGGTCCGTGGTGTTGATTCCAAGCCGCAAATCCGACTTCAAAAGGTTTACTCTAAACAAAATGGCGGCCATAAACGTGTTGAAATAAAATCGACATAAAGTTGCTAATATCTCGAAAAGGAAGAGTTAGGGACAAAAAATGTTTATTTCAAAGTGCTTGACCTAATCAATTGCTCCCAAATCGATTTTGTAAATTTTATTTTTACCCCTCCATCTTAGAAAATTTTGTAAAAAATAAAATTTATGAAATCGATTTGGGAGCAATTGTTTAGGTCAAGCACTTTGAAATAAACATTTTTTGTCTCTTGAAATTTTTTCTAAAAACTCTTCCTTTTCGAGATATTAGCAACTTTATGTCGATTTATTTCAACACGTTTAGGGCCGCCATTTTGTTTAGGGTGAACCTTTTGAAGTCGGATTTGCGGCATTGTATTCTACTAAATTAGACCTTTAATTTGATGTAAAACTCAACCCACACTCTCATTTAAGATTTTCTTCTGACTCCTTGTGGGCCGTCCCCCCGAAGTGGTAGCGGCTCATTGAAATTGTGGTAAAATAGTGTTTTATGCCCGGTAACAGTTCTATAGTTCCATCTGTAACGGTTAAAAAAAATATTAACCCGTTCCGGGACTTTTCACCACTCCTGTATAACTAGAGGGCTCAGTTCCTGCTCGTCCCCGCGGCTTCGTCACCCTCCTCATCTATAGACCCACAGCGAATCAAATGCAAACAGATTATTATATACTCTGATATTCTCAAGGAAATGATGATCGATTAGGACTGAGGCACTTGGATTGTGGTAGTGGTGGCAGTATCGTTGACCTGGACCCACGCGCAGTAGGGTCAGAGTATTTGCGCGAATGACAGAAATTCGTTTATATCATAAGGAGATATGAATAATATATACTGATTCATAATTTATTATGTTTTATGTCATTTATTTCTAGAACATAACAGCAGTTTGTTAGGGAAACAATGCTAGTAATGACATAAAATAAAAACCTAGTAACAAAGAACATATTTTAGCCAAGCAATATTCCTTAATAGACCAAAAATAAAATTATAAAAAAAAAAGAAATTGCCAATACTTTATCGTTAATCTACATCAATAACCTTAAGTATTTAACTTAGTGTTTAAAGATACATACCTAGAAGCATTTAAGCTTATAAGCCATTTCAGATCTCTTTCTACATTGCTAGCTGCGTCAAGCCACACCTCTTTTGCACCAAATGGAAAATTGCCCTGTTCATCTCTTTCCGGTGGATTTGAATACGTTAAGAAGGGTCGACCTCTCTGTGCCCATGTGGCATCCTAGATAATAAAAATATTTTTTTTATCTATAGTGCTTAGATAGATAATACTTACTTTATCTTTTGGGACGAGGTTAGGACTATTTAGTCCTCTCTTCCACCTAACCCCAATATAAAATTACAAACATATAAAAATAACATTCTTAAAAATGTACAGTTCTTTAACAAATGGAAATAAAATTATACAATTTATAAAAAACATCAACAGTAACAGAATTAAACATTCATACACTTCTAAAGTACACCTCAAAACTGGGATGCATCATCCACTGTGCACAATAAATAAGACATCAACAGCTTTGAAAACCGGATACGACCGTCGGCAGACTTAATTGCATCCGGTACTGAATTCTGCAGACGACAGCAAGCGGACACAGTAAATGATTTATCATATACTTCCTAGTCCGGTGCAAAGGTATGACAAGCATTGTGCCACCTCTTCTAGTTCTCTTTGCACTTTAATTGATTAGTGCACTTTTTAGCACTCTTTGCACAGCATTCACAGACCATTTAATTGATAACCTACATTCTTACACCGGCAAACAGGATAATACGTCAGTGATACATAAAATAAATAAAGGTCACACCATGAACGTCATTGAAGAATATGAAATTTATAAACACCACAAAAGCAATCCAGAAAAAATCTTAAATGAAAAATTTAATTTTGCTTCCAATTGCATTTATAGTCTGATATATTGCCAACAACATAGAATCAAAGAGACATAAGAAAATCTAGTAGAGCACAAGGTACAGTCTGATAAGAATTGAACACGGCTACACCTTTACCTTTCCAAATCAGTCTTGTAGGAAGTGACACACTAGAATGACTTGCATCTCAAGAGTAAAATTAAATTATTATTGTTTTGACATATTATATTTGTGTGACGTGTACGACGTGTATGAAAAAATATATCGGGTCTGCTCCAGTAAACGAGAAAGCAACCGGAAACGCAACAGCTTCTCACTGTATCCCTATCTAAACAGTGCAATTTCTTGCAGCTGAACGCTTTCCATTGCCTCATTTCAAACCATTTTATAAGTCTATCTTTTGTAATTGAGTGTTGAAAAAAAAACTGAATATTCTTTATAAAATTTCGGATCTGGCTTGTAAAATATTTTTTATTGTGTTAGGAAAAAATTCAAACTTTTTACTTACAAAATGTCAATTGCATAACAAATCAAAAGCATTTAAAAAAAATGTAAATTGCAAGACGGATGCGTATTGTGACTGTGCTAAAAATGAGACCTTGCAAACAATTTTACGATAAAAAGTAAACGAAATAAATGGTTTGAAATTTAAGATTGCTCTTATGGGATAGAAATCCAAGATGGCCGCCGCTACAGCAGACCCTTAAGTTAATAAATTTATATTACCTTTTTATACGGTATGTCACACTAATCTAATTTTGGTTTTAATTATTAAACTACAGTTTTGGGCTGCGTGAGCCCATCATCAGATCATATAATAAGGTCTGATGTATGATCCTTATAATATACAGGGTGACAATTAAGTCTTGAAACGGTTTAATGTTTCATATATAAGGAAAATTTTAAGGTAGATGTGATTGAGGTACCTACTCTATGTAAAAAAAATATTTTATTAAGATTTCAAAAAATTTATCCGCCATCGTGGATCCGCCATTTTGAATGTAACTTTGTTTTTTAAATAGGAAGGTGGTCATGTGATACATTATTTCGATGTAGAATTTCAAGAAAAAACCAACGGTGAAATTTGCACATCCATATCTTTAACCGTTTAAAAATGGCGGCCAAAAAACAACGATATCGTGTTTTCTGATTTTGCACCATTTTGCTGTACTATTTTTTTTAATACTAATTATTATACTTTTTGGATTTAGAATTAAATAAGTTTTCAAACGATGTGCCAAACAACGATATTTGGGAGTATTTAAATTTTTTGAGTTACAGCCATTTTGATTTTTACATAATTGATTTCGAGTGGTTCAACCAAATATCGTTGTGTGGCATATCATATGTGACCAACATAACGATTCGCTGTACTATAATGTAGGCCTACCTTTATATGTCTTAGTGTGTCGGTTTTTGTAATAATTTTAATCTGTTTATTTGTTTCGTGTTTGTAATCTTAATATGTGACAAATGTTTTAAATGTGCCAAATGTATAAAGAAGACGATGCCAGAACAGGTGGAAAGTAAGGAACATAATAAGGATCTGAAAATGATGGTATACCGTTGAAACCGGTAATCCTACAAAGGAAAAATTTGGATTGTTGACGGATGATATATTAGGTAATTAACCTATTATTAATATAAATCAAATATACAATTAAGGAAGCTAAAAAACAATATGTTTAAGTATAAATTAATATCTCTTTTATCTTGCGATTTTTAAATTTAATCACTAGGTTTTACAAACTTTGAAGTGTTTTATAAACTGTGAGAATAGACCTCGATTTTTCAATCATTTTAAAGCAGTAAATGTGTTAAAAATCATTTTAAAGTTGTAAGTATTTTAAAAATTGATATAATAAACAATATTTAATAATTATGATTTAAAAAAATTCTTACTCTGGAAGCATGTCAAAATGTGAGATTTTCCACTCGTATGCGGAACAAATGAAATCACGTCATATGAAGTGATTACTATTCAAAGGGTTAAGTCCCATACCCCGGTCTAGCCCCTCTAGAAAATATCATATGGACGCCCTTGTTTATAAGATACAGTAGAGTCCCGCTATTCCGAACTAATTGGGACCGAACACTGTTGTTTGGTTTAGCGGGAATTCGAAATAGCCGGATTTCATGTATTATATCAACGTATTGACAATGTTAAGGCATACGGCAGACGCGGCAAATGCTCTTAACCTTGCCTTACGCTACATCGATCTACAAGCTTCATTAACACCAAATGATGTTATGTTCATGGGACGATGGCGAAACATTGCATCCTCAAATTGATTCAGTGCTCTTTGTCAGAAAAAAAAACACTGACTTTACTTCTTAGTGTAGGTATCCATTTTTTTCCTTCCGTTGCGTTACAATTCCATTTTTTACTAAAAATGTAAGGGAAGGGATAGGTTTTATTATAATTACTTGTTCGGACATTTGGCATCATTTGTGTGATAAATTATCATACACGACGTTTTGGGAATACAAATCAATTCCCGTTCTCTAGTGACTAAAACTAACGGTGCATAAACCCAGCCAACTAGGCCTATGAAAGAGTGAACAAAGTAAAACTTCAAATTACTACTAACCTTAAATATCTACGTGATACATCTCAGAGCTAAGACTGAGAAGTCAAACACACCAACCACAGACAAAACACAATTCAAACACCAAGCACACGCAATTGATGGCAAGCGTCTAGTTGACAAGTTGGAGTGAGACTGACAACTGGCCAAAGTGTTTAGGCGTGGCAAACAGGAAGGGGTAGTTCCCTATTGTTTCATATAGTTCAACTGTTTTGCACGGGAACGGGTTATAACACCACGTGGTGATTCTACTGGTAAAAGTTCAGCATTTTTATTAGTCGGTAACATTTCTGTTTTATTATTAATATGGTTATTATAATCATATTTCAGTTCTTTTTTTAATAATGGGAGCCACAGTGGCCTTACTTCAATGCTTGTTTGGCTGATAGGGTTGTCCGCTAGTTTTATATATGAGGCTTCAATTATTTTACGTTTGTAAAGATTACTTTCCCAGTGTATGATTTTTGTCTCTTCCCAACTAAATTTGTGATTTTCGGACCATATTATATGTTCTGCAATTTTCTGTGGCTCCCATTATTAAAAAAAGAACTAAAACTTGATTTTAATAACCATATTACAGTAATAATAAAACAGAAATGTTTACAAATTACATGTTGAAAATCAATCAAAGGAATCACAGTAAATAATACAGTATTTATAAATAACTTACTATTGCTGGAATTCTTTTCCCTTTTACTCCATTAATATCCGCTGTTAGAACTAAAACTTCCAATGGTTCGCAATTTGGATTCTTGAAAGGCTAAAAAAAAATGGAACAAATTTCAGTTTGTAATATAAACGCATTATATACATTTTGTTTGTTTGGTTAGCGTCCTTAATTTTTTGCTGATAATATAATGAAGGATAGACAGTGGAATGACCAATGTGACTGTACAAATGTCAATAACCAGCTTTCAATCTTTGACACCCCGTATCTAAACACTGCACTTTCATCTGAGCTATAACGACAAACTTTGTTTGGTAAATGTTACATCCAAAATTATATAGCAAATGATAAAATAATGGCTATGAATGTAAAACAATGTAATTGTTCAGTTATTTAAGTCACTTTATATAAAACATGTAGGCTATATAAGTTACACTTTACCAAGTTTTGTTATTCTTACTCTAAATATTTTTAATATTTGTGTTCTATATCTTTAATTTGGAAGGCAATCATTATAAAACAATATTTAAAGCCACTGAGTATGAGTTATTTGAGGCACTCTGAATTTCAACCAACTTTTGTTTAGCCTACAGCTTATTTGTAGGCCTAAAGAATAAAACAATAATTAATTTTGTTCCAAATAGTAAAAGTGACAAAGTTATAACAAATGTTAAGGACCTGGAAATCTATATGAAGCAAAATCTATACATAATTAATTTGCTAGGGGTTATTTTGTGAGATGATAGGTTTGGGATTTCTTGTTCCCTTAACACCCGGGTTCAAACTCTACTTTACTATATTAACAACAAAGGGACAGATCAATAACAATGCATTCCAGTGGTTCAGTGGCAAAACTTATCTCTCTATATTTATTTGTACAATGCAATAACATAAACATAATATGGTTTGATACATTAGACTTTACTTATGATCTACATACATTTCCTATACCAGGTATTGACCTTTATAAGACAGACTGGATTACGGTATTGGCGACTAGAGCATGTTACTTTTATCTGAATAATCCCAAAACTCTGAATATTACGTGACTCTAACTATAGACTGAAATACTTTGGTTTGCTCACTTAGTTTGATGTCTTCACAGGTATCTCGATGGTCCAAATCTCGAGCTGAATTCCAAGTCCCGATTTCCTGGCCGCACTTTGCACGACGAACCGGCCCAACTTTTTCCGCCCACACGCGCTAATAACAGACTGGCCTAGCTACCGGCCCAACACCTTAACAGACTGGCCCCGAATCTATGTTAAGCTCCAGTATATATCCCATCCATTGCTTCCTTGTTGTCATCTCCAAAGCAAACCAAAGCAAAGCGAGTTCCGTGTTCCGCGTTTAACGAACTCTTCGCGCGACCTCGCTACAATTTCCGTGTTTATACCGCACTTCCTTGTCCGTCTTACTGGTCAAAACCTTAACATTCAAAATACTATTTCTAATAACTAAAATACTAAAACATATTCCTGCAAAACATAACAGAGATGAACTCGGATTTTCAAAAATGTTTTGTTTCATTTCCTTTGTACTGTTTTACTTAAGGCATAGGCCTACATTTAAACACTACACAACATTAATTTAGTATAGTAATATATAACACAATTATCTGGATCCACTTGGCCAGACCATTTTTGGACTGGAAAATACAGAAAATATTTATTGAATCAGGAATGGATAGCAGTGGTGAAAAGGATCCAACTAAAATAATGAGAGGTAATAAATTACTTTATTATCCGTAGGCTAGTTAATTTAATGTTTTATATTTCCTTTAACCCTCTGTCTAAAGTGATACCTCTAAAACGGTAAAAATGCTTTCTAACTTTTATTTAAAATAAATCTACATTTTCCATATTAGCCTAGGCTACAGTGGCCAAATCATGGTAATTGTTTACTACTACTTTGTCAGAAGCAAACCTTCCCGGATATTAAGATATGTTATCGGTAATAGACTGCAATCGACAAATAAACATGTTTAAAGAGCCGGAATGACAAGATATAGCAGAAATGAAAGCATTTTAAAAAAATATAAGAAGTCTGTACTTATAGTAGGCCTATACCGTCTCGTGATTTAATTCCATGGAAGAGTTCGAGATCTACAAAGGTGTAAAAATGAATCCTATCAATGTCCTTAATGACAAACTCTCTTTTAAATAAAATTTAATTTACGACATCTCATTAGGCCTAAGGACAGCCAACATCGTATCATACCGCCACGGCAGATAACAGAGGGGAGGGAGTCTCAATGACAACAACATATTTCCGCAGTCTAGATTTGCCCATTACCGGTATAGCACGTGATATTTTTGCCAAAGTACACGCTATTAACGTTTGTGTGTTATGCGTTTTTTAATGTTTTTATACTTATGTGACAACCTCGATTGAGTTTTTTGACCGTTTTTGTATGGCCTGATAATGGAAACTAGAGTTTTAGAAACCGCGGTAGGCTTTACAAGGTCAGTAATTAGACCATGAGACGGTGTACTATAAGTACAAACTTCTTATATAATTACTAAGCATGTGGTCTGGTGGCTATAGTACATTAATGAAAAAAAATAGCCTAAAGTTCTAACTTATAGTCTTCCTTGTCAGAACTAAACCTTCCCATATTGAGATACATGTTATAATGGACTGTAATCAACAAGAATAAAAATGTTTGAAGAGCCGGAACAACAAGATATAGCAGAAATGAAAACATAAAAAAATAGCCTGAGGTTCTAACTTAGGCTACCTATATATAGTTTTTAGTTACACCACGTAACGGCACCATAACAACTGATTACAACCGCCCGCCTCTGACCTGCACTTTTAACAAACCTGCTCGCTGCAAAACAACTTAATTGATGTTACTAACTCGTATTTGTTTACAAAGTGGAAACATACTGCGACTAGAGACTGTCAGTTAGAATTTCAGGTTTTTTTATTTTCATTGATTCAACGAATACTTAGCCTTTATAAGCGACACTAGGTTGTGTCACACATCCGAACACATCAGATGACGATTTTTAAAGTAACTCATTCGTTTTTCTTTTTACGGGCCTTGAATTATGTTAATTCATTGTTAGAATATTTAAATAGCCTAATAACATATCTCAATATGCTTCTGTCAAAGTACAGTAGAGCATCAAAAATCCGAACTAATTGAGACCAAGGGGGTTCGGATTTTTTTTAAACAACCAAGAAAATGCCATTTAGGCTAAATATATGCCCTTTAATCAATTAAAGTGGTTAAACAGTACAAGCAGTAATGTAATTACTATACAGTATGTAAGACTTTATAGGTACATATTATACATGATTTAGAAGAATCTGCACGTACAGTAGGGCCAAAATGATTACACTTGTAACTCTCAATTACAGTATACAGTTTACATAATTAAAAGTTGACTTGTACATTATAGTTAACCCAATCGAAAAATAAAAAAATACTGTGCAGTACACTGCTGTATGCACGACACACTGTTATAATGATTACACAAAGAAAAATGAATGAACTTTCTGTTTGAAAAAAACAGGGACTTTACACAAAGAAAATTGAAATAACTTTTCTGTACTAAAACACTAAACAGCGAGCAATAGACATACCAAGGTCATTTTTGCTGCCTCGGTATAGTATCTTTACTTAATCATACCTCTTTGTATTAACATATGTTTGTGAATTTAAGGTATTGTTGTAGACAGAAGTTGTTAGATGATCAATCCAGTTTGTACAATATAAAAAAGAAACTAATTACTATGTTCAATATTATTGTTGGTTGTTTAATTCTATGCAATAACTAGTATTATATCAATTATATAATAGAATTCTTATTAAGGGCCACAACACTCGGTGGTTGACAAACTTACACTGTTTGTTTATTGCTAGCACTAAAGCAGCTTATTAGCGTGACATACTGACAGCCAGTCTGATGTGAGGGCGTGTGAGAGCAAGTGTTTAAAAAGAGATTATAATGTCAAACTGTGATGAAGATTTTTGTGAAATTTTTAATGACGCAATTGGAATTTGCGAAAATGAAATTTTTTCAGGGGCTGCCTCGGAACGCGTTCGGATTTTTTACGTTTCGGATTATTGACGTTCGGATTATCGACGCTCTACTGTAATAGTAGGCCTAAACAATAAGGCCTACCTTATATTTTTATACAAATTTATGTTTTGTTAATAGGCCTATATTTTGTTTAGCCAATTGATAAAAAGGAGAAATGCAAAATTTACTATGACTTACTAGCCTAAGTTATATCTGTTTCATTAATGATATTTAATATGTAGGCCTATTAGGTATTTTTTTAAATATTATAGTTTTAAAATATTACAACCATGGAATTTTTAATCAAATTCAACTTGATTGACATAATTCAACAACTAAACTATTCTGACAGTGACAAAAAGGACAATTTTCATAAATCTTCTTAGGCCTTAGGCTAGTTAGATTGGTATTTCACATAATTGGCAACAAGTGTACAGCACAACTCAACTGCACAGACAAATCAAATTGCTTAGAGAAAAATAAAGCGCAAGTTTACTATTTGACCCTAGGCTAACCTAGATGGCAACAGAAATGCAAGAATAATAAAAAATAGCCTAAAGGTTCTAACCTATTAGTATTTAGTCACAGTATGTTTAGGCCTACCTGTATTCAATATTTAACAGAAGAATGTAAAACAACGTCATTGTCTGCAAAAATATCAGCCTAGGGTCGAATAGTATAAACTTATGCCAAAAATAATCTAAAATGTATTAATTTATGTTGTCGTATTTCGTTTAAACAAGCGAAATAAAAAAATATGTATAAAACATCATACAATCTATTTAAAACCGAATTCCAAGACTTTTGAGCATCCACCATATGTTATGACAATAAACCGGGACAATCCAGGTTTTCCGGGACACCCTAGCCTAAGCCTATCTTTTTTATTTTGATTATCATAGTTAATATTATCTTTATGGTGCCAGTGGAGTGGGCAAAAGTATACATCCACACTCCAGCTAATTTTTGTTTGCAAAACATCTTCATTGATGTTAGCAACTTAAATAATATGTTAATAATGTGGAAACATACTGTGACTAACGACTAGGCTATAAGTTAGAATTCCAGGCTTTTTTATGCTTTCATTTTCAAATCCCTCAAATAAACTGGAGTGTGGATGTATACTTTTGCCATGGAGTGGTTTAGTTTCTTTGGTTAGTGCAAACATAACCAAAATAGCTGAACTTTAACCTATAAATTACCTGTTATTTTAGTGTTTCTTCCATCGTAAACCTTATAATTGCCGCTGTTATTGTTTGAGTTATTTGATTCAGTTAAGTGTATAGGCTAGTTTCAGAATATGAACAAAATTTTTTTTATTCCTATAGTCTCGCTCTCCTATGTAAAATGTGTCAAAATAAAGAGGTTAGGCCTAGATGTCAAATTAAATGTCAGTTCAAATAAATTCAAGTATATATACCATTAATTTATATTATAGGATAGGCCTAAGTCCAGAATGTATATTTTGGCACTTACGTATTAAATTAAGACTTCATAAACAAAAAACTTACGTCTCCAGAGTCTTTGTCATCTGTTTCCTCAGCCATGATTACGATTACACTATTGTCTTTTGTCTATTACTATTACAGTTTGAGAGTTCAGACTTTCGGTTTGGAGTGCTAGAGGCAAGAGGCTAGAGATGGGGAGTTATTTAATATATACAGTAACAGTACTAATAACAGTGTTATGTCGCTATAACAGTTACCGCTCAACAGTCTCCTGACAATGTTATGATAAAATTAATGATAACACAAACGCTTCTTGAAGAGTTATCGCAATGAAAACTATCCTGTTATCGAATCGAAAAACTGCAGTCGAAGTTATCAGACTGTGTTGTCAGTTTGTCTTTGTCATAAGAATGTTTAATTTGCTATACTTTAGATCAGGAGGTGGGGGGGGGGAGGAGAGCGGATGTAAACGAAAACATTTTGTTTGAAAACTTTGTCACTTTTCACTTTTAATTTAATTTTATAATTCATTATTTTTGAAGTTATACTTATTTGTGCCCGTTGTTATTTAATATATATTATGATTGTATAGTAATTGTTGATCTGTTTCATTATAAATTTATATTTAATTTAAATAAATGTCTGCTATTTTTTTAATTAATAAGTTTTCTTACGTTATATAATATACATATTTTAATCATTTATGTTCGTTATGTGGATGTTCTAGGAATGCAGGTTTATATGTATAAAGATTTAGAGAAGTTACTTTTTGAAGTGATAACTTCTATTGGCCCGTTGGGCACTTTCGACTTGGCTATGTTTTCGAAATCTCGCGTCACGCCAGATTTCACGCGAGATCTTGCATCACGCCAGATTTCCCGCGAGATCTCGCATCAC
>JAGFPH010000198.1:135764-153462 GCA_018207615.1 Philaenus spumarius | reverse complement strand
TGATTTAGGGGTTGTTACAACCCTTACAGGCAAAATATTTTTAAATTCGTTCTTCGTGTGCCTCTAGTGCCTATGAGCAATATTTTTACCAAATTTAAAGTTCCTAGGTGGTATGGCTTTTGAGAAACTGTGATAAGTCAAAACCAACTCTTAAACCCCCAAAACTACCCCCAAAAATTTTAATATCAAAATGAAATTTCTTTAGTTTTCCTATTTACATCACAAAGTATACACATGCCAAATTTCATCTCTCTGTTTCATGGGAAGTGGGAGAATTAGTGATGATGAATGAGTGAGTGAGTGAGGGCTTTGCCTTATATACCGGGTGTCCCACGAAGAGATCCCTATTTTTGAATTAATATATTAGATGCACCAAACACTCTACAAACCTGAAACTCAACAGTCCTAACAAACACACATGTAAAAGAAATACACCTGAGTATCAGTTAATTCTGACACATTAGGACAAAATGGCGGGATATCAAAGAAATAGTACCTTTTCGTTAAAATAGTTTTATTTGCTTAAGTGTTACAACATAATTATTGAATTTTAACGATGCTACAAGCACTAAACAACGTTAGGGAATTAAAGATCTAAGTAACTCATAAATAAATTAAATCTATTTGATCCATAAACCTTATTCAAACTGATTTCCATCGATCACAATGCACTGATGACAACGAAATAGAAAACAGTCATACGCTTTGCTGAACAACTCTCGAGGTATCAACAACAGTTCCTCTTCGATCAACCTCATTAGTTCATCGTCTGTCGCAATGCTATGACAATAAACCTTCTCCTTCAAAAAGCCCCACAGAAGAAAGTCACAAACAGTCAAGTCTGGAGACCTTGGGGGCCAGTCCATGAAGCTGCTGCCACAACCTATCCAACGGTTAGGAAGATTTTGGTCAAAAACTGCTTTGGCCACATTAGCATAATGCGGAGGAGCTCCATCCTGTTGGAAAAAAACGTCTTTCATCTCAGGCTGAGAAAGATGAGGAACTATGTGATTGCTTAAAACTGATGCATACCTTTCTCCAGTCATTGTTTGTCGGGATATGTCATACGACAAAACACCATCCTTGGTAACAGCAGCCCAAACTTTTATACCTGTTGATTTTAATTTCTCTTCTTGTAAGATATGTGGATTTTTTGTGTTATAGTAATGACAATTATGCCTGTTTACAGTTCCTGTTCGATAAAATGTCGCTTCATCTGAAAACACGATTCCTTCATGCCATTTGCTATCTACGTCAGTCTTTTCAATTATTTTCGAACAAAATTCCAATCGTCTGTCAGGATCATCTTCAAGCAGTCCGTGAACCAAATGAGTTTTATAATGTTTGATTTTGTTCTTTTTGGCATACCTTTGGACAGATGACTTCGGTATCCCTGTAGCAGATTCCACCTTTCTTACTGAATAAGGCGTATTTTTAGATTCCATGAAAGCAGCACATACGATTTCTTCATTTTCTATGTTGGAGGATCTATGGTATTTTTTTTTGTATTGACCCCGTTTCTAGTAGGATAGTCTTCCACTTACGAATAGATTTCCTTGAGGGTGGAACTACACCTGGGTACCTTTCCCTAAAACACCTTATTGCTTCATAATCATTTTCAAAGGCAATAGCCCAGGAACAACATTTCACTTTTTGCTCAGTTGAAAACGGCATGGTACATAAGACACTTTATAATGCAACTTAATAACAAATGCCAATGTTTATTACCAAATATGTTCATTGTTGTGGATACACGCAGTCAGCTGATAGATTTAAAATAGTCTAAACAGCTGTAGCTGTTCCTATTCTAAATAAAAGTAGGTTTACCCTTAAAATACGATTGCTGATTTTGTTGTTTTTTGTTTTCCCGCCATTTTGTTTGGATCAGTCAGAATGAACTGATACTCAGGGGTATTTCTTTTACATATGTGTTAGTCACGACTGTAGAATTTCAAGTCTGTAGCGTGCTCTATACGTCTGTCATATATCAATTCAAAAATAGGGACCTTTTCGTGGGACACCCAGTATATATAGATTTTTATTTTTTGCTACATAGGAAATTGTCACTACTGCGTGTTTTGATTTCTATGTGTTCATAATATGTTTACATCCATTTAGTGAGACTTGTGAGAGGTACATTCAGAGTGAATATTATATAGTTGTACTTCTTCATTTTAAAAATTATTGTATTTCTCAAAATTGCTCCTACTTGTGTAGTAGTGCGGTAATGTGCTGCCCACTAGCATTTTAAATCTAAAAGAGTATTGCTATAAAGAAAAGAGGGACGGAAAGGACTGTGTTAAAACAAATCCTTTTGACAGTAATTTATACATTGCATAAGGCAGGTCATTAGATATTTAAACAAGATATAAATAATCTACAGATTTAAAAGTGGCTAACTATTCAGATATCGAGGCATTTGCAGTTTTTAATTATTGTGCAAATAGACGTTACCCTAAAAATATCCAGAAATCATAGGCCTATATCTAATATGTTTATTATATTTATATGTTGTTCATATCTGTGTTAGTTTTTTTTCATATTACTTTAAACATATTATTTTTAATTCATTATTTGTATATAAGTACTTTTAAAGATTTTGACTACCTACTATTCTTTAAATATATGTAAAGTTTAAATGCGTAAGTTGTCACCATTATCTGGATAATTTAAAATAGTCATCAGTACTCTGAAAATATACCTAAAGGGTGCTCCCTCTAAATAATTTTCCACTGCCCTCTACATGGGTCCAGCACGGGACTGCTATATTTCGCTGTGAAGTATACGAGTTCATATCAAACACCGCAGGTTTAGAAAATGTTTGTTGCAACACTTGTAATAGAGCGAGAGGAATGGGGTTTTGAAGCAATATATTATTTTGAGAATGTCTAGAACAAATATACCAAAAAATGTTTAAACAATATGTTTTTATTTAGGGGGGCTAGATCGGGTTATAAAGCTTAGGCAGTACCCTCCCCTCCTTCAGCAAAAGGGATCCAGGGACCCAGAAAACCTCCCCCAATGATTTGGTTGGGGGATTTTTGACCTCCCGCAGAAAACTTTTGAAATTTGGGAAGGAAATATGGCAGATTAAATACTAACCCACACAGCATTGAGTCTATAACTTTACATTGTCAATGAATACACAAAGACGTATAACACGCCTAGATGCCGCACTAAGTTGTGACCCAGCAGCTCATGCTTGAACTCTTGTAAAAAATAAAATAAGTACATATGTAAAATCAAACGGCACATAACATTTAAAACATATTTTAGTGCTAATCTCTTAAAAGAAAAATACCTGATTATAATAAAATTAATAATATGCATATTTTCCTTTTCCTGGCATCTAAGGAGTGGTATGGCCCACCTGGGGGTTTTGAAGCAATATATTAACGACTAGAAAAAATATACCAAAAAATGTTTAACCAATTTTTTTTTAAATCCTTAAGTAAACATCGTTAATTTTAAACTCTACAAGGAAAAACACTTTTTAGGTGTGCTTAAATTTTGTTGTAGAGTATTTATTTTTGTTTCAATTACCGGTACTGTATTGCAATGTACGTTTTTAATTTCTGCTTGGTATCTTAATCCGTTCCCGAGTAATTTGATTGTGACACACAGACAAACAAGTGAATCCTGGGTCTTATTCAGTTTCCTCTTTAAATAACAAAAGTATCATTTTACACAGCTGCTTTGTAGAGATTATCTCAAAATATATTATAACAAAGATTCCATCAAAATAGCAGGATACAAGATTTTCTCAGTTGGATTTTTTTTAGTAGGATAGGGGGAGTGAACTGTAAAAAAATGAGATCAATTATTTACATAAATAATTGTTAGCGAATTTCCATGGGAAAGATGAGCTATTGCAGTGACCCTTATAGTGAGACCTAAGATCGGGATTAGTAGATGAGCACCGATCTGGTTCCCAGAACACGTTTTCGGTTGTCATTAAAATTTTTATAGTAGTGTCCCCAAATTTTGAATTGAATGGGACCGAGAGTACCTCGGATTGTGAGAAACTTGAAATACACAGAATATGCAGAGGTTGATAAAACTACCATTTATAGTCCTCATACAACCGCGAAAATAGAAGCTTTTTTTAAATATACAGTATTTTGTATTGAACACTGAGGTACAAACGTAATTTTATATACAGTAAAAAAATAGAAATTTACTTTTTAACCCTAGAAACGGCGGCTTTAACGAAAATGGATTTTTTGGCGTGTGCAAGCATTTTTTCAAAATTCGCCAATAATAGTAAATGAACCCCAATCCAAAAGTGTTCCGTACCTTTTTTTTAGAGAAAGGGTCAAAGAATTTATATATGCCAGTAAAAAATGATAGATGTAAAATTTACAAAGTTATTAGTTCAAGAAACAAAAAATGTTCAGTTACGAAAAATAAAAGTTCAATTTTTAGGTCTACATAAAAAGTAGTAAATATTTTTTGTAATTTTTTCCATTAATGTAAAAAAGTTTTGTAATTTAGTTCTAAATAGAACTGTATAAAAACATTTATCAATTTCAAATTTCTTATTTTGATTACACCAGTTTTTATGTTCCAACTACAAGGGTGCTAACAAAACTAGGCCTGGCTTAAAACGTAATTTAGGAATATTTTATTTGACCAAAAATGAAATATTGTTATAACAAAGTGTAGGGAATAAATCAAAGAAAAGAACGATATAGTACTTGTCTTTTCTTAGTTCACTAAAGTGTTTGAAATATCTTTAGTTGAATAACAAAATGAGGTCAATCGAATAAAATTTATCACGTGTAAAGAAAACAAAACGTCCGTTGGGATTTACTGTGAGAATCAAATGGGCCAGATAGTCCCATTCCACTGCTGTAATTCACGAAAACCTTGTACTTTCCACCGCTCTTTGACTAAACATATAACAGGTTATATCCAGTTTAGTTCACATCGAATGAAAGCTGCAAGTTTTCTCTACAGAATTGTATAAAGAAATCTGTAAAAAACATATGGGATTGTGGGCGTTACCTCAGTTGACAAATGTGCTGTTTCATTGGTTTCAAAACTGTCCATTCGCAAGGGTTTACAGAAAGCTTCGTCATTCAAATTGTATAGTAGTGACATCTGATTGCAAGGCATCTTTAGATAGATCAAATCTTGAAAAATCCCTTGGTACCTTTATATTTTTGATCAAAATATTCCTGTAGATGGTCTGGGATGTTGAATAAGTGGGAAATAACAGTAAAATTGTATTCAAATCCATGCGTGGAATCAGGTTTACAGAAATCTACAATTTTAAAACTACAATTACATATGTAAATATACGTTTTAGAAAGAAATTGTAAATACAAAAATTAAAGTTTGAAACATTACCTTTCCAATGGTGTTTGTCTTTTTGAGATTGAAAGATTTTTAGTGCGTCAAATATTCAATACAAACACTTGTTACAAATGTGTTGGAGTGACGGTACATTATGTACCGTCTGCCGGTTCTAGGGTTAAAGAAGTCATACATAGTTTTTTGTTTAACTAAACTGCAACGTTTACAAGCAGCAATTTCATGCCTACGGCAGAGTAATAAGGTATCGGCTGCAGTAGCTTTGGGTTGTTGTTCATTTAGTGCTGCAACCTAATCAGAGATTAAACAAATGTCACACACAATATATAGTGGGACAGATTTATTTTTAGACACACCCGGATTGGTGTCAAGTGACCTATCAAGTGACGGATTGGTGTCAAGTGACCTTTCAAGTGACGGATTGGTGTCAAGCGTCCTGTCAAGTGACGGATTGGTGAGTGAAGTGGTGTAAAGAGGAGTGGGGAATACCACAGTGGAGGGAAAAGTTTGTTTCTATGGTATTTTTGTACATGAAGGCGTTATTTGTGGCTCGAATTACAAGGAACCTCTGATTATCGCGACTCGAATTACCGAGACTCTACTGTATATGTATTTATGTGTTCGCATTCTAACGGCCGCATTAAGTTCAATTTGGTTTAAATTTGGAACACACGTTGGTTGTCTAAGTCGTTCGGACGAGTTCGTTAGCCAAACAAATCCAAAAACCGGAAGCAGGTTTTTTGACTGGAAGTAATTATTTTTTGAGATTTTTCAAACTAAAATGAAACTTTTTTGGGGTTTTATAAAAAAAAGTAATTAATTGTGAATATTACTCTGCACATTTAGTTTTTTTATACGACCTTTTATAACTCACTTGGTTGACCCAAAATGGATAAAAATATAAAATACAATAGAAAAACCCGGTTGAAATCCAAATGGCTGTTTGTATACAGCGATCGAAGCAGTCCATAACCCAAGGCCCCATGGTCGAGGTTCAAACTTTCAAAGCTCGAAGGAGCTAGTGAGTCGAAGCTAGAGGCTGAGGCGCCAAATTCTACTAATACATTTCGTACACACAGGAAGCTATTCAGCTCCTTTGTGAGTAGACCAATTTCCCAAATAGTTGGTTGAAACCCTAAAACTTATAAACTTAATTTTTGATATTCGCTCAACTCATATCAGCGGTTCTGCTTTGTGGTCGAATTATTATAAATTTGGTACCGGTACTTGTATAGTTTACCATATTGAAATGTTCTAATCCAAGTGGTGTGTTTTATAAAAGGCCCGAAACAAATTATAGTTTAAATTAAGGCCTTGGATCCATGCAGTTAAATGAATATACATTAATTTGCTTTCTATTGTTTTTATTATTCATATCTAGTTGAATTACTTTTCACACATGTTAAGGGAAGTTAATAAGAACTCAACAAACATAAAATATCCATAATGTACTTTTATTACTTCATTAGAGAATACGGTACTACTTATAAATAACAAAAACTGAATTTCTATACACAATAAATCCCTAAATGTACACAATACTTTACACAATCATACAGTTTCTACTAATAAACAATATTCTCAAATATATACTTTTTATTATACGTTTACATCTTTGGCAACATTGGATGCTAATGTACTACACAGATACTAACAAAAGAAGGTATCACAGACTAACTTAACTTGGCAGTGAGCTTGAGTTGGGGGGAAACACAAAACTGGTTAGGACAAAATTTTATACACATGACTTAGACCTGACCAATTTTGTTATTACACAATATATGGAATAGTAGTTTGTAAGTGTTAGTAGAACTATAAACATTTCAGTCGCATCTTTTAAGAATTCACACTTTGAACTATTGTTAAATAACATAACCAGATAGAATTTACTACTAGAACAGGAAGAAGTAATTATGCATCAAGGCGACCAGGAACTATTTTGACTTACATATATGAATGAGGTGGTTGTGTAACTATTACTGCTTTTAGAATATATTTTAGATTCAAATGAAGTCAGTTAATGAACAAAATTTGTAAAAAGTTACAGAATTTTAAAGGTATCTCGTTTGAATTAGTGTACTTGGTATGCATGTTTTTTTCAAAAAGGAGCATAAAACTAACAATAACTATAAGAGAATTTTTTAAATTATCACTCTGATTCGTGGAGCGATTTTACAAAAATCTGAGTCACCGCATCTGAGAATGCGATAAAGAGTAGCGAATATGACACAGACACTGTGGAAATAGTACAGGATTGTTTTAATGAAACAATTTAAATAAAATCTTTTTTTATTTTATTTTAAACGGATTATTTTAATTCTGGCTTAGAGGGGCTCGTTTATAGAGACTTATACTGGTATGTTTTGTTTACAGAATTTTGATTAAGTAAGTCATAGTATAGGCCTACACATCCAAGAATTCTTTCAGAGTGGATTGAAATGTTTTACTTTTTTGTAAGCTGGAGAAAACACTTGTCTAGATCAATATTGAGTTTTACTAGCACTGTAGAGGTAATTGAACATTATGCTTTGGCCTGATAATGACTGCCAATAGCTAAACGTTTTTGCCCACCAATTGTATAAAATCATTCAGTATGTAACAAGGGCGTAGCCAGGGGGGTGGGGGTTAGGTGGTCAAAACCCCCACGAAATCCCAAAATTTAGTAGTAAACATTAATACTAGGTTTAAAAGGTGGAAATTAAATTATAAAATAGACAACACAACAGAGGACCCAGCAACATATTTTACATCATTGTGCGTTGCGTGTATACTGATGTTTAGATTTACTTGATTAAACTACAACGTACAATATACATGGATGCAGTAGGTTACAGCCTTACTCTCTTGTAAGCTTGATCTTATCTAAAATAAGAAAACTATGAAGGTTCAACAAAAATACTTAACTCTAACAAAACACGCAATGCATTGTGTATGAAAGTACTACCAATACGGGGGTTGGCGTGCGAAGCACTGTGCGTCGGCCGCTTCTCATAGTGTTCAGTGTCAAGCTTACATGTGCGTCCTTAGCAATGAACGTGTTAAAAGGATTTAAATTCAAATCCCCGGTCCTGACCTGACCCCCCCCCCCTGGCTACGGCCTTGGCATGTAAAGCACAAAGCCAAGTATCCTAGATCAACTTATTAATGGTTACAGTATGATCAATTTTACATTTACAATAAGAAACAAAAATTCAAAGGTTATGTAAATAAATCAATAAACTGTATACCTGAGTTATATACACACACAGAAAGTAAAAGAAAAACAAACAAATATGTTACAATTAACCATACAAACTGACAGTTATAAGCTTTAGAATGGTTAAATTGTATTAAGAGTTATTACGTAGACACGGAAAGTCTTAGTTTAATTTTTTAAAGCTTAATAACAACGATCCAAAAGTACATATTAAAAATACACAGTGTAAATTCTATATAGTATAACCAATTTAAATATTGCCAACAACGTTAATGTTCTACTCAACAACAGGAAGCACATAAGTTTTATTTAAAACACGAATAGTGAAAAATAGTCTTCATTCTCTATTTAATTACATACTTCGATTTACTATCGTAGACCACCGTAGACTATTTAAATCAATCTAAACTATCATGTAAACATTGCAAAACATATCGGGGTGTAATTTGCAAAGAGTATCAAACCTGAAAGAACAGGATTCATGCGGTCAAGTTATAATTACTCTGATACAAACATTTAGAAAACTTAAACTTTACAATACACACCGTCATAGTAAAACATGTGTTGAACCCCTAATAAATAAAAGGTGCACTGTTGTTACTTTGTTAAAAGGAAAGGAAATCATAAAAAAGTATTTTTGTACAGAAATACCATTAAACCGGAACTTCATTTCTCTTTTCTCATCCATTTGCTTGTTACATTAGTATATCTTCGTTTCTCAATTAATTGGTTAAATTATGTTCTTAAAAAATTAATGATAATTGTATAAAATTATAGTTTTTCTACAAACAAGAGTTTTCTCGAAAATCATTAATATGTCTTACTTTTGAAGTTAACATTAAAATTTCATTCTCTTCAAATTGGTAGGAATATTACATTTTTGATCGTTCGAATTGAACACTGTTAAAGTATTTAAAAGACATTTTTTTTTAGTTAAAATACAACTTTGGTGGATTAAAAATTTATAATATTCAGTCAAGCAAATGTTATTTTGTTATACTGTTAAATTAGGTAAGGGTAGAACTTAGTATAACAAGTTTTTATGGTGCAGCATGTTAAGTACAGTAGTTACACAATTTGCAAACTAAACATTTTTTATTAAAAGATTAGAATTAATTGTTATCTATCTGTGCGGAGTGTTGAGGTTTATGAGATAGATAGAATCAAAATGATAGAGATAATATCAGCTATTTATAGTACGGTAAATCTTTTAAATGATAGGAAAGGTTTTATTTTGTTTAAGTGTTAATAATTTATGTTTCAAACAATACTCCATCGTAGTTGACTGCTATGTATTTGCGCTTGCAGCCTAAAAAAAGTGATCACATTGTTGATTTCGCATTGTATATAAAAACATATATATAACTAAACCAAAAAAACTTTAAATATTTAAAGGCATATTTTGGGCACAGATTCCATTCTCTCACCTCCCAACAAAGTTGAAAGTAAAACAGTGTTCTTTCAAAATAATAAGAGGTCTCTTTGTTTCAGAAATAAATAATCTCACGGGACATGACAGACTGGTAAAAAACAACCCAAACATGTTCTTAAATTGTTAGCGAATGCACGCTAACGAGCCAACTTAGTTCGTAACAATAGTTAAATTCTAATTTATATTAAAACCTACATCGTAATTATTATTGAAGATACAGTATACAATAAATATACAATGAATATCATTTAGTAATTTTAAATAACGAACATGTAGATGTTATATATAAACTTCAAATATTATAAATTTAATATTTAACAAATATTAGTTTGGTTAAGCTATTATAGTTGGGCAGAAATTTGTACAGAAGAGAAACGTTATGTTCACACTGTGGAGTTGTTAGAGCACAGTACATTTAAAACTAAAACTATGTACACCAGTTATGCGCATTTATTTATATTTAAGTTACGGTACTTCTTTGTTGCTATGGCACAAGCATTCACTTACACTGATATTCGATTGGTTGTACTGTAAGTATTATTATATTTCCAATGGTAAATAACCTAGGTTAGTTGTGTTATGTCTATATTAAAACTTAAAACAAACTAATAACAACTTTAATAGAAATTACCGAGCGGTTCAGTTTACAAGGTAACAAAACGGTAATCATGCTCAAAGTACAGAAGAAACGTTAAATTTACGATAGAGTAGACCAAAAACACATACCCGTAAAACCAAAATGATAATTTTAAAAATGAATTTGTAGAGTCAAATATATTCGAACGCTTTTAAACATATTTTTATCTATTGTAAATTAAAAATAATACATTGAAAGCATAGGTATTTAAAATTACTTTATAAAAATGGAAAAATGAGTATGTTTTAATAATGAAACACTGAAACTTAATAGTATGAATTACTTAAACCAAAAATATCGAATAATAATTTTTAACTCGCTTAGTGATATGACCAAAAAAAACTTGATACATTATATAAAACACAATTTAATATTGTAAATATAATTTCACAACAAAATAATCCATCGCTTCTACAATGAAGCCATAAATAAACCACCACTTCACAACCAAGCTGTGTTGACACACAGATTTAAGAAAATGATTTCATTGACTTAGGCCAAATATAAATAGATTAAGTTATAATGTTCATAAATTAATGATTTATAAGTAGCCTAAAAAACATATATAATATAAAAAAACAACAAACAATGATCAAACAGTAATATTGTTTGGAAAAAAAACACTCGGTAGATCCAGATATTACGATGATTTTAAATCAAAACATTTATCTAATTTCAACAAATCATTTCCTTTCTTTTCTAGTGAAAATAATAAGTTCTGTATAATATTTATAAATTTAATTACTATAACAAACACTGAAAAAAAGGATGCTGAAGGAAGTTGTTTTACAAGTATTGGGAATTTCGTATGATTAAATAGTATTAATTTTGTTTTAAACATGCTGACTGACAATATTCATAATCCAATAATTATTTGCAAATAAGAAAGCCACTTAACAATTATTGTTTGGAATTACAATACTTTAGACTTTAATAATTTACCTTATCATGTGTGTTGCTTGAAATAAATCTACCTTCAACATCCTTCTTACACAACATAAATAAATATATCTAATTGGTTTCATGAAAACCACCTGAGCAACAAAAATAACGCAGGTGCTAGAACATGTAAACCGACCGTTGATGCACTATCCGGTACAACGTCATGAATATGAGTTGCGGCGATGAGGGTGCTCAGGCTCAGTTCGGAGATCATCCTGGGACTGAAACGTTGTAACATACTGAGCAGTTTATGCGCTTCTTGGACGCAAGACTCCAATTGCAGATCAGAAGCATGACTGCCTACGGGTACTACTAAAACGATAATGTCCACTTCGACGGTTAAATATCCCCTGACCGTGCATTCGGCCACTTGAATCTGACGGTCTAAAGCTTTCAGGATCGTGCCCAGTGTTAGTGCGTTAATCTTTTGGTTGTTTTTGTCCGTGTTTGATATTGGTTTCCCTCGAAGAGCGTACAGTGCTCGGTCTACTTGCTTCTTGCTGTAAACAGGACAGAAATGTTATTCATTGACAAAATGGGAGATCGAAGTTTAGTCATTACAGTAGAGTGCCACTGTTCCGAACTAATTGGGGCCGAACACTGTTCGGTTTAGCGGGAATTAGGAATAGGCGGATTTCATGAATAATATCAACGTATTGACTTGTTAAGGCATAAATTAAGTGCGGGGACATCTGATAGAGTCAGTTCTATACAGCGTTGATATGCTCGGAGGAAAGCGAGGAGGAGGTGAACGCTCAAACTGAACTCATATCGCACGCGGCAAATGATTTTGACCTGGCCTTAGTGTAGGTTTACACCAACCGTTGTGTTACGATTCTGTTTTCTTCTAAAAACGGAAGGGAAGGGATAGGTTGTTCAAACTAGGTAGGGAAGGGATAGGTTTGGGGAAACTATTCAGGTCAAAACATGAAAAGAGTGTTTGTCTTGAAAAAAAGAGCCATAAGACTTATTACAGGGCTACATAATAGACAAAGTTGTAAAAACTATTTCAAGAATTATGGAGTACTTCCATGTATTTACATACTTGAAGTGTTGCTTCTTTTTTTTTAATTCAAGTGTGATCATGTCCAAAATATGGATATACACAACTACAGTACCAGACAAGCTTGTGAGTATCGTGCCAGACAGCACAGGTTAAATTTATACAGTAAACTTCCCTCACAAGCTGGTGCAAAGTTCTTGAATAAGCTTCCTAAAACCATTCAAAATTCTCCAAACTACAGGATTTTTAAAAACAGTCTTAGGCAATTTCTATTGTCTGGATCCTTTTACTCGGTGGATGAGTTTCTGCATCATGATACTCTTTTGTGATAGATGTGATCTCTTCTTTTTTTTGTGCATTGCGTTATTGTATTGTTTCATTTTAACTGTGTTTGTGTGTTTATACTTTATTTCAATTTCTTTAAATTTATGTAAAGATTTTAGAATAAAATAATATGTATTTTACTATTGTAGGATATGTTTGTTGTTTTATTTATTCTGTTTTTAGTGAGAAATGTATTTTATGCCTGACCTTATATACTTCAGAACAATTAATTATGTAGATTTAATTATAGATGTTTTTTTATATATGAATTTTAAATTGTTGAGGTTTCCTAAAGTATTTGTGTGTATGGGTATTGTGATATATGTTTATTGATTGTTGTAATTGATACTTGACTTGTCCTATACAAAATGTAAAATTTGTCAAAAGGATAAATAAAATAAATTGAAATTGAAAAAAACTATTCGTTTTGTCATCCCGCAGTCTGTCCGTTAAAGATCGTCTTGAAAAAAATTCCTTCGAGATAACGAAAACGGAGAATAAAACTGGATGAACGTAACTGGCAGATGGCAACAACACTACTAGTGCCTAGCTGTTATATTTAATCCTTCCTTCTTTCTGATACATTAGCTTCCTTCCCGCAAAACGGATGGAAAAAGTGAAGGAAACAAAACCAGCTTTCATTCCAATTTGGTTTCAGGCGTTTTCATCAAGCTTAGGCTCTATGTATGTCTCTATTTAACTTATTTGTATAACAAAAAATGTAAGTTTTTTCACGAACGTCTTTTTAATTTCTCCTGGTTTTATGTTAAAAAATCGGTATTTTTTTCTGAACTCTGTTCGGAATAGCTGGGTTTGGAATAGTGGGACTCTATTGTACAATAGAAAACGTGTGGTGTAAAGGGTGAATTCAAAACTGACTTTTCATCCATTTCAACAGCTTAGAAAACACACATTCTTTTAGAAAATATCTGTGCAAATTTCACACTATCTCTGACAATTTCAATCAATATCAAATGAGTTTCATTAAATATATTTAAGTGATAATAAGTACGATTGAAAACTGCTATAAAATAACTGCAGTTTAGTTATTAAAATAAAAGTGATCTTGTTTTGGAAATCTTAATTGAGAAGAAAATCGTAATACAAACAACATTTTTATAAAGTTATTATACAAATTATATCTGCTAGGATCCATGAAATAAGTTTTAGTACAATTTTCTGCCAATCCTAACGTAACACTTTCACTTAAGTTTGTCGACGCGTTTCGGAGTTCCTCCATTATCGAGACCTATTTCAGTACTCATAAAGTACATAGTACTGAAGTATTACTTATATACTTATATAAAGTATGTAAGTACTGAAATAGGTATCGATAATGGAGGAACTCCAAAACGCATCGACGAACTTAAGTAAAAGTGTTACGTTAGGATTGGCAGAAAATTGTACTAAAACATTTTTATAACTTGAATTCAAAGAAAATGTAGCTACTTTGATAGAGATTGATATTAAAACATTTCCTCTTAAGGAGATAACATCTTTAATTGAAATAAGAGGCTTAAAGGAAGAGATACAGGTTTAAAAAAAGAATATACTTGTATTTTCCTACTGCCATTACATTCCTAATAAAACGTATAACTGTACAGTATCAACTAATTAATCTTAAGTTCAGTAATCTACCTACATTTAGCATACAGGAAAACAGTAGTGTTTGATAATTTGTAGGGAAAAGTCTGTGATTTTACATTTTGAATCTATTGTACTGCTATTTTATACTATTTTTATTTTAAATGAATTCATTCATTTATGGAAAAATTTATATTACTTTTTTATATAATTTTATTGTGAATTCTAAGAAATTGTAATCAAATTTAATTCATTAAATTAAGTTAAGCGGAAGAAGGAGAGATCCTAACTTCACTCCAAGAAACGAGTTTTATTATTACTACCACATTTTTTATGGAAACCACAAAATAAAACTTTACGACAATGGAAGTGACACTTGCATTCTCCAAATACATTTGCAAAATATTTATTGCTTCTCTGGCCTCCTTTCGAAAAAAAATTTGTAAATTTTAAAAACTTAAATTTTTTTAGTTTGGTTATCATGGACAAACACTGTTAAGTCACCAGACAAAGTTCCAAAGACTGTCAGGCCATCATGTACTAGTTTAAAATTGTCAAATAATGTACAAACCCTTTGACTTAACCAAGTCAAATGACAAAACTTTCACTTACAGAGGTAACCTTCGACTTGTAAAGGTATTTTAAAATAATTCTAATAAATCTACCAACATAGAATTATATAGAGGTAATTCAGTGTTTCATTCCTCATTTTATGGAGGTTATATTTTGCTCCAAAAATATTTCGAGACATATCCTTCTCTTTTTAATAATTTATTGATGCATTCTCAATAGAATTTGGAAATATTAGTGTTATTGAAGATTTCAAATTAACTAAGTTCAAGTTTTTATCTTGAAAGACATTATAGGTGGGGTGTATGATATTTAAAAATATATAATGGATTTCACCCACCTTGAGATTAAAAAATACGTTGACCAAGTGCCGTAGTCCAAAAATTATTTTTCTAGCCATCCTGAGCATGTGAAGATTGGCCTAGCTTGTGGTTTGTTTAAGAGGGCGTATAAAGTGTGTAAAAATGAAGATGTTTTGGAAACAAAATAGCAAACATAAAAAAAATTTACTAAATAACTCCTGTCCTAACTTTATTATTGAGAAAGTTTTTAAAAACGTGAACAACAATAGACCTAAAAAAAACTACAGAAAAACCAAAAGCCATTGTTCAGATTCCATACATAAAAGGCGGGTCGAAAAGATCAGACGAATTAATACGAAATTCTCGATTAGGACAGTGATTAAAAATTCTAAAACGATTAAGAATTGTGTGAGTAAATTGAGACCAAAAAATAATAACGTGGACAGCAAAGATATTGTTTATAATTTACCGTGCTATTTTGGCATGGCGTATGTGGGACAAACATCGTGTCCTTTTAAAAAAACGGGTCTCGGAGGATAAGAAATGCATTTCTGCTGGTGATGTTAATCGCTCGAAGATTGCAGAACAAGTAATAGCAAACAACCATGCTATTAGTTGGGACAAGGGGTCTATTTTACTTAAAGAAAATAATTGGAGCAAAAGAGTATTTAAAGACACAGCGATTATGTCTGTAAGAGAAAACTGTATTTCTCAGCCTAGTTCAACTATTAGTGCGGTGTATTTACCCTTAATTCAAAACGAAGTAAACAGACTTTTGGACAGGCCTATTAAGGAAATTGATAACGTAAACGTGGTGGGGGTTGTTCCTCGCAATGACCATCAATCAAGCCCTCAGTTAACCAGTGTTAGGCGCTCTGAGAGGCTTAGATGTAGGACTTAGTGTGTGTTTATTCACCTGAAGACGTGAAGTGTTTATATTCTTCACGAAACGTCGTGTGTGATTTTAAAATATCATCCATAGAACTGTGTGCGTTTGTGTATGTGTTGTGCGTGTTATTGTGTTGACGTGGAATACATTCCTAATATTATTTTTAAATTTGGACTACGGCACTTGGACAACATATTTTTTTAATCTCAAGGTGAGTGAAATCCATTATATATTTTTAAATAGGTTCAAGTTATTGACTATTTTGTTATTCACTCGTCCAAAATAATTATTCGCCAATTGTCTTATCTTCAAATGTCTGAGCAACTTATAGGCTACCGTATATAAAATAATGAAAGCGCTTATATAATAGTTGAGGAATATTTACTACACTCGATTCCACATTCACCGTGCAGTACAGGTCTTACAGGAGAATAGACATGCTACTACCATTACTAGGAACATCACGTTTATTGTCATGCGGGTTGCGTCAACTGACCGAGCATTGCATGGGAGTTGATGTTTTTTTAGTTGGCTAGTATAGCTTAGACTGTCGTACGGGTAACATGGCTTATGGGCGCTCCGTACTGCACGGTGAACGTGGAATCCAGCGAAGCATAGTATCATCTGAATTATAATATTCAAAGTAAAAGAAAATCTCGAATTAAAATATTCTAACGTGAAAGCAAAGAATTACCTGTACAACACTCGTAGTGCACCTGCGCAGACGGGACAACACGCTCCTGGAGGAGTGATTCCCAAACAACCGGGTCTAGCTAGTGGCGGGCAATTTACACTGCATTGTTGAACAGCTCTCTTTCCTATCAGTCCGACAGCTAAGCAATGCCCGACATAGTCTACTTGCATGTATGCAGCCCAAGCGGAACACTCGGAAGTATATGTGTTGCCGTCTATACCACAGACCAAGCCAGTTCTGTTGCAACCATTCTGAAACACATATTTCACATAGCCTATGTTACTATTGCCAAAGTTTTTATTACTCTGGTTATACAAATGTTATCAACTTAATTTGTTTACCGAAATGTTAAGAAATAAGTACACCACAATGAACACACTAACATTTAATTATCCAGTTAATTTTTGTTTTTTTCATACTTTACTGAATTTGAGTTTCGTATTTTACTTTCATAGGACACTTAGATTCTGACATGTGTAACTAATGTATTGAAATATTATATTTTAGTGTGTTTATTATAGTGTACTTTATTCTCTAAAGTTTAGTAAAAGAATTTGTTGCTAGGATATACAGGGTGTTACAAAAATGTGTGATGGGCTATACAGGACCTGATTCTACATGCAAAAATAAGTCGAAAATGTAGTATAACATTTTTTCGATTTTTGCTTAGTTTAGCCGTAATCCGCCATTTTGTTTTTTTACAAAAACTCACTGTAACTCTGGAAATAGATAAGATATCGAGTTCAAATTTGGAATAAGCATTTTATATGTTACGATTAACAAGTATACCAAACACAAAGAATTTATTT
>JAGFPH010000198.1:110807-135364 GCA_018207615.1 Philaenus spumarius | reverse complement strand
AAATCGAAAAAATGTTATACTACATTTTCGACTTATTTTTGCATGTAGAATCAGGTCCTGTATAGCCCATCACACATTTTTGTAACACCCTGTATAGAGCCAGTGTAAATAAATGTATTGCAATTTGTAGCAAAAAAGTACTGTGCCCTATTTATTTCTCTGGTTCTATATATAGACCTATGTCCTATGAACATGATTCTTTTACTAAATTGTCTATAAATAAGTACACTACAGTAAACACACAGTAATGTATACCATTCCAATGCTTTTTTTCGTAATACTTGTTAGAACTTTAGTTTTATACAAAACTCAAATTTTGACAGGTATTAAAAAAAAAACATTGGACAAATTTAGTTTTGTACTGTATGTTTATTTTAGTTTATTTAAACAATTAACAAGTTAGTAAAAATATAATGTTGTTAGGATGTATAGAACCAGAGTAATGCAATTTTTAGCAAAATATTGCAAAATTAGGGCCTGACTTGCAAAGAAAAACCTTATGAGGGGTCGGTCATAATATAAAAAGTCCCGCGTTGAAGGGTTAAATATAACAGTAACCCATGCACTTACTTTGTCTATATTCTCAAAAACTGCTCAACTAATTTCAAAATTTACACATATCAGTACTTGGATTTTTTAGAGAATATATTTAAAATATTAAATTATATAATTATTTATTTATATATTTAAATTAGGCAGCTACAAACAAAATAAATTGCACTAAATTCCTACGCACTATAAAGCAAAAATGATTTAATATTATTCTTGATTGATATAAAAAAACATTTGCAATTCGATTACTTAAATAAAAGGGTTGAAATGGAATAACCACCAAACCCCCCTTACAATGAAATCAAGCAATAGTTAAGCATTGCCAGGTCGATTAGTATTTAAATAAAAACATATACAGTAAAATTATCTTTTATGTAATTTCTATAAACAAGATAAAATAGTCAATATCATGAAGAAACTAAAACACTATTTAATGCCTACTTTTAATTTATTAGTACTTTAATTATTTTCAATACAGACGGTACACTTTATTTTTAATATTTACCAAACAAGGTCCATGATAATCCAAGATTTTGCCTTCGTGGACAAGTTCACAGATGTTGTTGTACTGATGTCTATCAGTAGAACAGACGGGTTCATCTGGGAAGTTTCTACAGTTATCCCTCATGCTTACTGAAATCAACAATTGACATGTTTTATGCTGTAACATAATAACATCAAAATTTAATTTTCGTGTTGTCTACATTCTTGGATTTCTTAAAGTAGGATAAAGGTGTGCAATACCACTCGCATAAAATCATCGAATCCAGTGAGCTGAGCCAACATCGAGATGGCTGGCCTATGCTATTACATTGGTAAGGCGTTCGAGCGCGACTAGAATATCGCTTGTATACACTTTCGTTTTTACTAATGCCGGTCTTATTTTTAGTTACCTCCATGTGTGTATGACGTAAAATTTTTTAGAAAGCTCCAATGTATAGTTAGTAGGTAACAAAATTCGCGTCGATGTTTTACTGCTGTCAAGTGACTCGACTGAAAATCATGTTTTTCGTCTTGTTTGTGAGCAAATCAACTCCTATAAAAGAGAGTGTACGTACGAGCGTACGTGGAGTAAAATTTAAAGAAGAAATAAATATTCGTTTAACTTAATAATATAACAGCTGATTTCACCCATCATCTATAATACGCAAACAAAACCTAGCGTAGGTTATACTTTGAGGTTATGTTTACAACTTCAATCAATAATATAGCCTATAATATTAATAACTTCTAAATCATTAAATTTTGATCTATCAATATGAAATAAAAGGCAATTAAAAGATAATATTTTTATCCTTCTTTTAAATATATATAATAACATACATAAACACAAAATCTTAACAAATATTCCTACAATTTTATAGTCCTTATAATTGTACACATTTACCGAGTTAAAAATCCCCGTCTGTATAGTTAGGTGGGCCTAGATAAAGTGTGTTGTTTAAATAGTATTTTGTATAAATAAATGATGTATTTCTGATGTGTATCTAATTAATCCGCCTGTTATTTTTCACGGGGGTTTACTAGTATCTTTAATAAAAATGTATAATTTACAATTTTTGTTCTCCTTCGGCTTATAATTTAGTTGTTCATGAACAATTTTGTACAAATTACAAAAAAAAAAAATTAATGATAACTTCAAAATTATATAAAAGATAAGTTATATTGAAGAGGACTGTACAGGAATGTTTCTTTTTGTGATTGCATGCCCTTAATTATATTATACATGTTTACCATTGTGTAATAAACAGAGATGGACCCAGAAATTATTTTAAGAGAAACTAAAATAACTATTACTATTTCTTTCCAAGAGAAAAAAATGATTGTAAAGGCAACCAATGCAAACGATTTTCCTCTTTGGCTGCTCTTTATGATCTGATAGCATAGGCATGTCCAGGACTTCAGCAGTGATGGTTCCAAAAATAGCTTTCTGTGGGCATAGGGTTTGAAGTACCATGCGCAAAAATTCGAGGATCCGGGAAATATTTGAAAATTATTGTCTAAACATTTTTTATACTATTTGGCAGCCATATAAATTTTGTTTCTTTATTTAGTTTGGATAACGAATGTAAAGAACTGTGTTTTTTAGAATTTTTATTTACATGTAAATACAAAGAAGGCCTACAATATTGGTAGGAACACAGAAGTGTAAGTTTTATCAATGTGTATTGTAAAAAAATCAATATAAACAAGGTCAAAGTTTATTATTTTGTACTTGATAAGTTTAAAGTCAAGACCAAAGTGATACACGTCACTTGAACATGAAGTATTGCAAGATGATGTTTCACGTCACTTTATAGAGTCAACACTGAATGTAACACTATTCTTGAAGTTGTCAATTATATCACATGTTCTTGCGTTAGTAGCCAGTTCTTGATCGACAAACGGAATCATCAAGTTTTCTAAAACGGTCTTGACGCATTGTACATCTGAGCTTGGATTTCATGACGCTCAGTTTAGAGAAGACTCTTTCATTTGTGCAGCTGGTTACAGGCATTGTACAAAATCTATTAATAACAGCACTAAAGTTTTCATAGGTTAAACTTCGATAACCATTCTATCCACTCCGGAACACTTTTAGGCGGAACATTTGTTTCAGTTTTCCCATGCTTCTTTGACTTTAACAGCTTAAATTCTGCCTCTAGTTCTGCAAGAATTGACATTGAATTGTTTTGTGAGAATTTCAAAGTCCTCATTTTCACACTTGTAACAGTCATTAAGATTTAATCCCATCATTTTTCCTGAAGCTGAGATCACTTTTTTTGTTTCTTGATCAAATTGAGCATTCAGATTTTCTACAAGGCGGTCCAAAACAGGGTAGGAAGTACAAAATTTAAATTCTTCTTTTTTTAGTGGGCGCATAGAAAGGGGAAGAAGATGCGGTGGCACCAGCAGCATCGCAAGTTACTAGCACTGAGTAAGGCCTGCGGCAACAACGACAACTACACTTCTACACTACGGGTGTAGCTGCTTCACAAATCACAACGTAAACGTAATGGCCGCCGATGGTACATTTTGTATTGCGGAAAATACTTTACGAAATTAAAGTTAATTAGAACAATATATGAAGTGGCTTTTAAATAGTGCTTCTACGTTCTACGTAAAAAGCACAAAAGCACATTCTGCACAGACCTCAATCTAGTGGTGGCACCTCCGCTGGACACGCCTATGTCTGATAGTCTAAAGTGTCCTATTGTAATTTGAATTTTAACATATAATAATTATAATAATATTATTGTTTGGAATTGGTATTATGAATTCTGTTGTTTAAATTATGAAAGTACGGTAAGCCATAAAAATGTCTTTAAAAAATTTGCAGTTTTTTTTGTCACATTCTAGATTAGGATGAAATGTTTGAATCAAAAATTGTTTCTACTACCGTACTGTTGACAATGAAAGAAAATGTAAAATGTGAAATTCATGTAATTTTTAAAAAAACTTTAAGTTGAATGTTTAGTTGCTTATAAACAAATTTCCTTACAACTAATCAGTGTATCTAAGAAAAAATTACCTGGAAATAATCCCCCACATTCTCATTTAAAACCTGAATAAACAATGTTTTGATCTTATTTATAGTTGGGTTTGTAGTAATGTAAAATGAACAGTGTTTTATTACCTTCAAATTGTTTTACTCGGTTTCTTATTTAATTTATTTAGAAGTTTTTTACTCAACGTACAGTTTGTTTTTTTTAAGCTAAGATAATATAGCAATCGAAGATATAGTAAATCATTTAGATAAAATTAAAAAACAGAACATAATTCTTTATAATTTTACACCATTATTACACAACACGTTTTAGAAATATACCTGATTAAATGACATCAATGTTGAGATAAAAAACATAGACACAATTAGTTATAACAAACTGAATAAATTCGAATTTTTGTATGGAGCTTTTCTTTATATCGGCAATGTCATGCCTACGGCCGACACTATTTCAACCGCTTAAATCGTACACCCTTGCATGCCCAGTACAACATCAGTTTTACATTTTCCTGACAACTAATATTTGTAATTTTATAATTAACTAGCTGGCCCGATCCGCCCTTGCACGGAGAGACAAATCAAAGTTAAATATGGTGATTTTTAGTAACTTTGACGCAGCCAAACCCCCCTAAAATTTCGAATTTTTTTAAAACCTTTCTTAACGAGCACCTAGGCCCCTAGAGGAAGCCGCATACCAAATTTCATTCTAATCCGTTTGGTGGTATTTGAGATTTTGTGATGAGTGAGTCAGTGAGTGGTATTTGGATTATATACATACAGATAATATTTCATACTATTGTTAGTTACATTTTATTTTAATATAGAGTATGTTTGCAATAGTAGTAAAAGGTTGCCTATAATTTTTTTTTTTTTTAAATAAACATAATTTCCTTTTCACCTCTGGTTCTAAATATTACATAAACAATTTTAAATTTAACATCCTGTCTGAATACAGTTACTGTCTTTTAAATACGTCAAAACTCTATTTTTTACTGTTTCACATTAGCTTCACATGAGAAAATTTAGGCGCAGACTTATATTTTAAGAACTTAACACATTCATAATTTTTAACCATATTTTTATTAACCACAGGTTGTACTTTCAGCATTAAAAACATGGATACTGTTAAAAAAGTTTCTTGCATTAAACATAGCATTTGAATGATTTTGGAATCAAAACTGGACACCTCCATGTTTCTGTAACAAAAGCGAGCGTGGTCACTTTTCAAATGTGTTTATAGTACCTTTTGTAATACCAATACTATGATTCCTACTTGGTTTTCAAAGAGCATAAATTACAATGAGAAAAAACATCATTAGCGCAGAGTAACAATTAATTATCATCAGTACAGATAATCCTCACAGATTACTCAGTCAGTCTTTGATACTATACTCGCGGCCATGAAATTAGGCGGGTGAGAGAAATGGCGGTGTTGCCAGATATGGAACTAGTCAAGCGACGGAAGGTCGAGATTCGCCTACCTCCACGCACAAACTGGCAACACTACCCATGCATTGTTGCCAAGTCCGAGCGTATACAAAATAAAATAGTTTTACACTAAAACACTCAAAATATTTTTTACATTGAAATTTAATAATAATATAAAATAGTTTTATCATTCATGTTGAGAAACATGAGTTCTTTTACTTATTTTTGTTGCTAGTTATAAATAAACTCAAAGAAAAAAAAGTAAAACAGAAAAAGATTAGCGGAATTATGGCTTAAATGAAAAAATAATGGTATTATCATCATATTATAATATGTAAAGGAAATGCAAATGTTCTCTAACAACGTTAAAATTATTTGTTTTTTACTCTTGATTATAAAATAGCAACTTGCAACATTGCGCAAGGCTACGAGCTACAGTTCTCGCTGAGCGCCTGCGTGAAATTGTTCTTATTCATACAGTTATGCATTTTATAACTAAACTAAGAATCTCATAAAAAAAGTTTTGAAAAAAACTTTTATTCATACGATTTTCTACAACTTTGCCGCAGACAAAATCTTGCTGACCAAAAAAAAAAACAAAACATCCTTGCTCGGTGAAAAATTCAATACACGGCAGTTGAAATAAATTACCATTTAGGTTTTTGTTCTTTTGTTAATTATTTGCTGCCGTTTGAAAAATATAAAAGTTATACCATTGGAATCGGTAGCATTTTCTGAAGACAATGGCATAATTTTATTTCACAGTGCTCTGCAGGCAGATTCACAAACACGAGAAAAAGCACACTACCTTGCGCTTCAAAAAATTTACATGAAGGGTGTAAGTTGTAGAAATAATTACAGCATGAATTGGCAACACCGACATTTCTCTCACCCGTTTTATTTCATGGCTCCGAGAATAGTGTCTCATGGTGTGTAATTTTTACGTACAAAGACCATATTAAATGAAAATATTTATAGATTTCCCCGTACGTAAATTGAAACAAAAATTCAAATTTGATAAATAATAATGTATTTAATACAACAGAACTTACTGCATTGGAACTGCTGACAAGGCGAGTGCATAAGAGATAGGCAGACTTTTCTTGCCGGTACACAAACTTCGCCTTCGTTGCAAGAATTGTTTTTACAGGGGTCAGTTGATTCACACATACCCAACTTAAAATCGGCATCATTTAGATTGGCGCACCTGTTAATACAAAAATAATATAACACAAAGCTTTGTATTCTTAAATATATAAAATACAGGGCGTTTAAAAAACAAATATTGGGGTTTTAAGGCTTTGTAGTATTTATTTTGTTAGACTTTCAATTATAAATAATATATCAAATTAAAGAGCAGATCATACAGTTTTTCCTACTAGTTTTCAATGTGAGCGCCTTTCATTACACAGGACACATTGAGTCCATAGCAGAGTTCGCCCCACACCTTGTTGCAACAACTGCTTCAATCATGTTTCTTAAGTCAGGTAGGTCAGCTGGTAGCGCAATGTGTAGTAAAGGATATATACACATGATCCTTTATGAACCACAATGGTCAAAAAAGCATGGCGTCAGGGTTCAACGCGTATTGGGAGAATTTTCAATACACAATGCATTGCGTGCTTCGCACGCCAACCCCCGTATTGGGAGTATTTTCAATACACAGTTCATTGAGTGCGTCACACGCCAACACCCTTATTGGGAGTATCTGCAATACACAATGCCTTGAGTGCTTCGCACACCAACTCCTGTGTTGGGAGTGTTTTCAACACACATTGCATTGCAACCCGCACATTTTAAGTATTTTCAATACACAATGCATTGCATGCTTCGCATACCAACCCCCATATTGGGAGTATTTTCAATATACACAGTTCATTGAGTGCGTCACACGCCAACCCCCTGCATCGGATCAACGCGGAGGCCTGCGAAAAAACTCTGTCATCGGGTACTGGGTTGTACCAGTGAGGTGACGCACCACCTTGCAGCCAAATAAAGTTCTGCGGTTCACCTTCTTCCAATTGAGGAAAGAGTCATGGTCGTAGTGCATCAAGATAAGTAACAAACAACGGTTACAGTTTCTTCCGCAAAAAAAGAAAAGCCTATAAACTGTCTGCCGGGGGATTAGGCACAAAGAACATTCAGTTTAGAGGAGTCACTTTATGAGCGTTCACACGTCCACTTAATTGTCATCACTGAAGATGACACAATCCAGAAAAACTTCATCGTCATGCAGCAACATATTGTTTGAAAAATTGAAAAGTAAAACATACTCTGTAGGCTTTAGAGCTTGTAACAATTGCAAACGATAAGGACATAATTGTAAGCGTCTCATTAAAACTCTCCATACAGACGTCACTGGAATTGCTAGTTCACGACTAGCCTTCCGAACTGATTTCTTGGGGCTAAGTGTGAAAGACTCTCTCACTCGTTCAACACGTTCTTCAGTCACACTTGGCCGTACCGTACTCTTCCCTTTTCAAACTGATGACACCATCTATGGATGTTATTATCACTAGGATTATATTTGAACTTAATATGGAACGCACGTTGCACTGTAACTAAAGATTCAGTCCTTGCAAAGGGTAAAACACAAAAAACTTTCTGTTCACTAGTTGCCATCTTTGCTATTCAATTGGAAGGCAAAGACAATAATAACCAACAAGGTTTTTCGCCTTAAAAAAAAAACTAATGGAAGACAGAGGAAACAGTGATGAGCATGCATGCGCCAACAAAACTGTTTGAGTTCCTCTTTCATTTAATGTAGCCTATTATTTATAATTTTGTAAGTTAAATGTAATAAATATTACAAAGCCTTAAATCCCAAAATACATTTTGAAACACTCTATATAGTAAAATGATTTTGTCAAAAATGTTAAGTAAGATTATTTTAAACAAAATGTTTGTATACATAATGTCATGGAAACTATGAGTTATGTATCTCATATTGTAATTAGTAAAAGAAATACTGAATTGAAAAAACAAATAACATTTTTTCATTTTTATTAGAAAAAGTCCTTTTGCACCACCTGATACATTCAAATAAATATTAAATTAATATTATGCAAATAATTCTGAGTTATAATCTAAAGAAAATCTAAAATTAATTAAATCCGGTTTCGGAATGTAAATGAACAACTCCGAGATTATATGTGCATTAGAGGTTATAAATATATAATAATTTTAATAATAATAATATTATAATAATCATCATAAGGATAATTTTTTTTATGAAAATTGTCAACCGACCGGCCCCCCAGATGGCAAAAACTCTTGGGCCTAGGAGGAGTGTCCAAACTTTAAATCTTTGCCGTATTCTGAGCAACAACAGCAATAAGTGTGAGAAATGATTAATGTTTTTAAATAGCATCAACATGTTTGCTCCTTTTTTTTCAACATGTTAGCCCACGGATTGGAAAATTTTATCAATAAATTAAGTAGGTACAATACCTGTTTTTTGTCTTATCCAATCCTAAAATCACTGTGTGACTACCGCGGTTTCGGGTAACCTAAGTACCCATATTCAGATCACAGATATAAATAAACAACCATTCCTCTGAAACAATCCGACTACCACCATGTGGTGAGTGTTATAAAACATATAGCTCTGTTCAACGGATACGATACCTCCATGATTGACAGTCTCGTAGTAAAACATAAAAAGAATATAACAACTCAAAAACCAAAGAAGAAACAGTCTTATGTCTCTGTAAAATATGGCAGCCTGCTGAACAACACCTTAAGCAACGAGATGTCAAAAAATGATGTCGTCACCACGTTCAGAACGTCCAACAAATTTGAGTCTATATTAAACAGACCTACTAACAAAAAGCTCGACTCAACACTACAAACGGGAATCTACAAACTATTCTGTAATGATTGCCCAAGTTATTACATAGGTCAAACAGGACGTCCTTTTATAAAACAGTTTAAGGAACACTTACAAAAAAGAAGCCAGGGCACTGTAATTTCTAATTTCAAGGAACATTTAGTAAATAACGACCATGGTTATACAGATTATTCCCAAAACATGGGCATACTACACGTATGTAAGAAAAGGTCGCTATATGGACTCATGGGAAGAGTTTGCTATTTATAAAGCAGCAAAAACAGAAAATAAACACCTACTAAACGACAATATTTTCCTTCCCGGTGAATATTGTGTTCGACACGATGATAAAATTGCAGGGTTGTAACGCTTCTCAACCAAACAGTGATAAGGACTAAGGCAAAGGGAAGGGATAGACTCCAAACCACGCCACGGCAGTCGTACTAAACGTTTTACCGTGACCGGTTAGCGTGATTAGGCCTAATCTATGTTTTTATTGCGTTTTTAAAAAAAAGTGTTTTAATGCATTTTGTGACGTGTTTTTGTGATTTTTGTTCTGTGTATTGACTTTAATGTATTTGACGACCTCATGAAGGGAATTATTTTTATTTATTTCTGTGATCTGAAGATGGGTACTTAGGTTACCCGAAATCGCGGTAGTCACAAAGTGATTTTAGGATTGGATAAGACAAAAAACAGGTATATTGTACCTATTTAGTTTATTGATGTTTGCTCCTGTTGTCTTATCAGACAATTATAAGTGAATTGTTAACCACCGGTCCCCCAGATGGCACAAACTCTTGGGCCTAGGAGGAGTGTCCAAACTTTAAATCTTTGCCAGTTAGATTCTGAGCAACAGCAGCAATAAGTGTGAGAAATGATTAATGTTTTTAAATAACATCAACATGTTTGCTCCTGTTGTCTTATCAGACAATTACAAGTGAATTATTCATTTCCATACCACATTTCAATGAGAAGTAGTCTGCATAGCATAGGAAAGACTTTCTTTCACTTCTCATTTTGTAGTTTTAGTATTGCATTTTTATTTATAAGCTTTTTCAGCTAGACTTTATTTGGTCAATAAAACATTAGAAAAATGATAATGAAAATTACATAAAGCTAATACATCAGGGAAAATAACATAAACAGGTTTGCTAATACATACTTTGCAAGGCATTCGTTTGGATAAGTTTGTCCATTGCGCCCACATTGAGGTACAAAATGTTCAGTACAGTGGCAAGGAAGAGTTGTGTACGAAAGGTCTTTCATTCCAGGAGCTGCCATTTCGCACTGTTTCTTTGTACACGTTATTTCTCCAGCAAAGCAACTGCACATTTTGCATTCTCTGTAATACACTGTACCATGTTCTGAAACAAAAATCATTTCGAGTGTAAATTTCAATATTTTAAAATGAAAAATCCTAGCACATTCAACATTTCTGTAGAAAATTATTTAAAAATTTTTGAAATGAAAATTTATTTAGGCGCATCAAGCACATTTTGGTCGAGGTGAAATATACAAACTCGCGATACGAACTTAAAGCGAAATGCTTTGCGTTTTTGATATCGTATATGATTTCTTTTTCTTCAGTGGTTTGCACTCTTACTAATATAAACCAGAAGTTTAATGTAACAGCTGATAGTAAAATAAGAAGGAATCGACAAAATAAGATAGTCAGTGGTAAATTCAAAGGCCTAAACTCAATAGCTATATGGGTTTAGTCATGTCTCGCTACCGATGAAGTGGACAGTGTGCTTCCTAATTTTGTAAGTTGTCTTAAATTAGTGTACTTGTTTTGATACCTCTTAAGTAAAAACGTGTGTTGGTTCAGTATAGGCCTAATCAAAAATAATGTTGTTAAACTTTTAGTACAAATTAGCTGTTTAACTTTAATATTTAACAACAGTTATTAAAATTATAATAAAGTAATTATAACAATTTATAATAATTATAATAAATTATAATAATTTCTCGAAGATTTTCAAGAAACCTGTGTTGGTTCAGTATGGGTTGAACCTAAAATTGTGTTTTTAAAATTATTATTTGACTATAGACAATAATGTTTATGTTATTTTGTTAGATTCCAATTTTAAATGGGACATGATAAAAATAATGATCAAATTTCGACCTAAACCAATATAACCAAAGATTTATATTCATGACAGTTTTGATAAGTGTTTATGGAATGATTAAGTTTATTATGTGTCTGCCATCAATATGATTTAATTGTGAACTCTAGTACATGTTAAAAATATAATATTTGAAACAATACCACTCAATGTGTTTAATAAGTAAGGTGAATTTCTGTAATTAAATTATTTTAAATTATTTCTAAATCATATTCCAGTGTGCAGCCAAAATCGATGCTTAGTTTATGTTCGGCGGGCATTTTAAGTGAGCTTGTCAATGTTGGAGATAGATTCGGAAGGGATTTTTTATTGAATTTCAAATTTAATGGTGCACAAATTAAAGCCGAGTTGGACGAAGCTCACGTGGATTCTGTACCAGCGTTAAAGAGGGCTACTTTTGGGCCAATGAACTCAAACTTATAAGAACAAGAAGGGTTTGAAAAAATCGAGTTTATGCTGAGACATATCTGAAGTCTCTTACTGAAAAAAGAAGAACATTTAAAAAGTTTCTCTTTTCCATATTACACAATTCATCTCTAAATGTTGAAGCCAAATATTTTTAACTGACAATTTAAAAAAAAAAGAAAAAACAATTTGCTTTTATCGGTATTTCAATTTACCAATTTTCTCGCCCAGAATCCAGCACGATTCCAGAGGAAAGCAAGGCATAGGTTGACACTGCTCTATCTGACCTAAAGGTGAACACTGACAGATCTGTTGACAACCTTTGTGGCCCGTGGCTACAGGGATCCGAACGTACGATCCTGGAGACACGATGTACTGCGACACTTCACCGAGTTTGCAACCTGAAAATCATTTCAAGACAGTAAAACAGTGTTATTTATGCACAGATATTAGTGCAAGAAATTTTAATGAATTATTAAGGGAAAAATCTTTGAACAATGTTTAAGACAAAAGTTTTTTATAAGTTTTACTAACTAATGAATTGTAAAATGCAATTGAATTGTTAGTATATATATAGTGATTAAGTTTTGTATTATGTAAGAATACTTACTTAACTTAATATCCATTCTTCTAGTGCATAGTTATACAGGGTGTTTAAATACTCTCACAAACTTCAACAGACTATAGATGAAAATAAGAAAAAAAAATTCCAATAAATATAGCTCCAGAAATGCTTGGTTTTCGAATTATCCACCATTTTGGTTTTTTTTTTATAAACACTTAATATTTTTATAAACATAAAAGACACTAAACTAAAATTTGCTGTTCATATGAGTTACATAACATTTTACCCTAGTACAAGAAACCAGAAAGTTCTTTTGCATACTCTAAAAATGGCGGCCGTTTAAAACTTTTAATGTCAAACGTCTCTAAAATCCATAACTTTACAAAAAGTGTTAACAAAAGAGTTCATGTTTTAATAACAAACAAAACAGGTTTGTATTTTCTCCATAGCTCAAAAGATAACCGAGCTATCGGATAAAAACTAAAAAAATAATTTCTTTCTGTACTATTGCTGTTGTTTCTGTATTGTTATAGACAGTATCAAGAAATTATGTTTTGGGTTTTAGCCAACAACTCAACAACAACGTTTTGTGTTTTTGTGTTGTGACAACTCGGTTATCTTTTGAGCTACGGGAAAAATAAAAACGTGTTTTGTTTGTTATTAAAAAAATTAATATTTTTGTTTCCTAAATATTTGTTGTAAAGTTAGCGGTGTTTTACAATACAAATTTTAAATGGCTGCCATTTTTAATGTATACAAAGAACATTCAGGTTTTTTGTACAAATTTAAAAGGTTATATAACAAATAGGCACTCCACATTTGAGGTTAATGTCTTTTCTATTTCGAAAGATAGTACAATTTTCAAATATATAATCTTGTATGGCATAAAATAAAGATGTATTGCAGTATCAAGTTCATTGCACCGTGCAGATTCTTTTTACAAATTGAGTATTCTTCAAAAGATAAATTACTTGAGTTTGAAACTGTATCTTCTGTTTTATTACTGTCATACCAGTTACTTAATTGTGATATATTGCCTCATTTGTACTCTTACTTTACGGAAGGCTTTTACGGATAATAAATCATCAAGAATATCCGTCGCAAAGTTTACTATCAGATACTGTAACTTAATTAACTTTTTTGTATTTCATTATAATAAAAAACATAACATAAACCAAATTAAATCATACATTTCATGATTATCAAATAATGGAAACAAAACTGATTGACTTCATTAAAAAATCAAAATAATTAAAAATATATGTTGAGAGTTAAATAAAAAAAAAAAAAAAAATTGTACATTTAATAGCAACGACTTTCAATCATTAATAAAAGAACATAAATTGAAAGCGGTAGTAATATCATTACGACTAGAGAAACGTTAGTGTTGTAAATATTATTTAAATGCTCACCTAATGCACAACTGTAAGATGGATGCATTCTCGAGTGTTGACCGAACCGGTTGATTGTACATACTTGGCTGGCATTGCAAGGCCCTCCTTTACAAGGTTGTGTTACTTGGTCTGTCGGAGATTGATAAGGACGATCGCTGGGTTCCAAAAAAGGTTTTAACGAGATGCAGGGTATACGAGGATCAGCCGGAGACAGAATGGCACACAGCGACTCTGCCGATGTTTCGGGCATACGCCTCCAGTCCATACATTGGCTGAGAAGTTCAAAACAGTCTTCTCTGAAAAATGAGAACAGTTTTATTAGCGATTTTCCATAGGAAAGATGGGGTATTGCAGTGACACTTATGGTAAGGCCTAAGGTTGGGAGTAGTAAATGAGCACCGATCATGGTCGCCAGAACACGTTTTGGGGTGTCATTAGAAATGTTATATACAGTAGTCTCTCTTTATAACGATTCTCCCTATAACGATAATTCCTCTATAACGATGGATTTGTAAAAGTTTGTTTGGTCTGCCATAAGGCCAATGTATTTATTCTCTCTAAATAACGATATCGCTCACTCTCTATAACGATATTTTCAGTTCAAGATTTGGCTACTTTCTTAGTAATCGCGGTAACCGACTCACTAGTTCAACGACCAACGTCTTTTGTTTTCCGATCCAGGCGCGTCACAAGAGCATTCCGTTTTTTCTATTGTGATTTGACGTCTGACCTTGAGCGGCTGCCTATGCATTGTCGAGACTGGAGTGGCGGGAGTTCAGTTCGCCACGCACTATCTGGCTGTTCACATCGGATCTCGACTGTCAGTTGTTCTTAGCGCTTTTAGCGGTTACATTTGTGTGTACGTTTGTTTTTTGTGTGTGTGAAAACAACATGCTTTCAAAAAAAACGTAAAGTGCTTACTGTTGAACAAAAAGTGTCTTTGATTAGAGTAATAGAAAATACTCTTTAGTTTTTGTGTATCCATATAGCATATTGGTTTTAATTTTATTGGTTTAGTTTATCAATTTGACATTGTAATGATAATTACTGTACTGTTTAAAAATATATACTGTATGTTATTATTCTACAGAGTCTTATTAATAAACCTGCATTACTGAGCTGTACATCATTTTTAAAATCAGTTTCGTTATTAGTCTCTCTTTATAACGATCTCTCTCTATAACGATGAAATTGTTTGGTCCCTTCAATATCGTTATAGAGAGAGTCTACTGTATATATAATAAATATATATATATATGTGTGTGTGTTCGCACTCTAACTCCAAATTTGGTACACTCGTCGGTTGTCTATGTCACTCGGACTAATTCGTTAGACAAAAAAATTCAACAACCGGTAGCACATTTTTTGACATTTTGAGATTTTTCGTATGAGTTTCCACAGATGGATGACATCGAGGTGCAGAAAGGACCAGGAACATTCCAGCAAGACGGTGCTCCGACCCGCTACAGTAATTTTGTGCGTACAGCTTTAGACGTCCGTTTTCCAGGAAGCTGGCTTACAAGAAGCTCAGACATTAACACCATTGGATTTTTTTCGGTGGGTTCGTGTTAAGAATTTTGGGTATGTAGAAAAGATACTCGACATTGCCCATCTTCGGGAGAGAATTTTACCGGCTGGATCAGGCACACCTTATATGTTAACTAATACATGGAGAAAAATCGAATACGGTTAGATATCTATAGGGCTATAATTGGATCACATATTAAATTTACTAATGTTAAAAAAAAACTTGATTATATCACCTTTCATGTCATGTGTTATTTTTTTTTTTTTAAAGGCGAAAAACCTAGGTGGTTATCATCACCTGGATAACTAAGAGCATTCGTATAATGCTCATACTATCACACACACAGGTATAAAATTAAACTTTTATTTACTACAGACACTACACGATACAATTACAACGATAACAACAATAATTACATAATAACAACTTGTCACAGGGCTGTAAAGGGCCCTGTAACATAACAATGAATAAAACTCTAATTAAAATAACAAGTAATAAATCTAAACATGGTATTTAAATTTCGTAAGTAAATGTATATTGTTTTTAAATTTTTCCAATTACATTCAACCGATGGAGGAATGCTAGCACCATATTAATGGTTTGGGAGTCATCACCCAGCATCCTCTGAATACAATTTGGTAGGCAAAACCTCTTCCGAACATATATCAGCTTTTCACAATCTAAAAGTATATGTTTAATAGAAAGAAGGTTTAAGCAGTAAGGACAAAGCGGCGGATCCCCCCGACGCATCAGAAACCCATGAGTTAACCCAGAGTGGCCAATGCGTAGGCGAGAAACCACCACTTCCTCTCGACGGCTTTGGCGGTTTGACGATATCCATGGCCGAACGGTATCTTTAATTTGGCGGAGTTTATTTCCTTGTACTGCTACCCACTCTTCTTCCCACTGTCTAAACAGGGTTTGTTTTAAAGAGGACATAAAGTCGGACGACATTACTCTATTCACGCTAGGCTGTAAGAAAGTGGCTTCTTTAGCAGCTAGGTCTGCTTTAGTGTTTCCATGTATACCGGCGTGACCCGGAACCCAGCAAAACGACACTCCCACTCCTCGTAGCCAAAGTCTGTGCGTGGAGCACAGAATATCTTTGACCAAAGAGTTAGGAGAGTACATATTTTGAATGGACTCAAGTGCACTTCTTGAGTCTGAACATATAAGAAGGTGCTCCGGTGTTGGTAGAACAATTTTGAGTGCCTTGAGTATTGCAAAAAGTTCTGCTGTATATACGGAAGAGGAAGATGGTAATCCATAAATAAAGCTGTTTCCTGACAGAACAAATGCGCATCCGACTCTATTGTCCAGTTTGGAACCATCAGTGAAAATAATATGACTTGATGGGTAACGTTTGCATATGGATATAAATTCCTGACGGTAAACAACATCAAGTGTTGTTTGTTTTAGATACCTAGACAATGAGAGATCGACATGAGGTTTTCTAATCGACCATGGAGCGACAAAACATGGTGTATTTTCGTATATAGGAGGTAGTGCTACCCCCAGATTATTAAGGATACGGATGGTTCTGATCCCAAAGGGAGCAGTGGATTGTTTACGGAATTCGTACTGTGCAAATAATGGATTGTTAAATACAATATGATATGAAGGGTGCAAAGGTTTGGAGCGCAAATTACACATATATGACAGTTGTAGCTGTTGTCTGCGTCGCGTGAGCGATGGCTCACCCGTTTCAACAAGCAGACTACTAATGGGACTAGAACGAAAAGCTCCGGATGCTAGACGGAGAGCAGTGTTATGAACGGAATCAATCTTTTTAAGAACCGATAATCTGGCTGACGAATAGACTATGGACCCATAGTCAATTCGTGATCGAATAAGAGCTCGGTAAAAACGCAGCATGCAGGTTCTATCGGCTCCCCAATGAGAACCGCTTAAAACCCGTAACATATCTAAGATCTTGATGCAGCGTGATTTTAAATTTGTCACATGCGAGTTCCAAGAGAGTCTATGGTCGAATATAAGACCTAGAAATGTGACAGTGTTATCGGAGTGAAGTTGAGTTCCGTTTAGGTATAAAATGGGACTAAAATGTTGTCTGCGACGAGTAAACGCTATGCATCTAGTTTTAGCAGCGGAAAACTTAAATCCTGTCTGGTTGGACCATGTTTGTAATTTGTTGATCGTTAATTGCAATGTTCTTTCTGCGGTTGCCGTGTTTCTGGTTGCCACGTAGATGGCAAAATCATCAACAAAAAGAGAACAGTGGACAGGTAATCGGACATTAGCAGTGATGCTATTAATAGCAACTGCAAATAATGTGACGCTAAGTACGCTGCCTTGAGGGACACCATTCTCTAAATAAAATCGATCTGATTAGGTGGATCCAAGACGCACCCTAAAATATCGATTAGACAGGAAGTTTTTAATAAATTCTAGGATTCTCCCATGAATACCCCAAGATTGTAATGTATTTAGAATTCCTCTTCTCCAAGCCGTATCATATGCCTTTTCAAGATCGAAAAACACCGCAACAAGTGTCTGCCGAAGAAGAAAGGCATTTTGAATGGCCGACTCTAACAAAACCAGTTGATCGATAGATGATCTTCCCTGTCGGAAACCACACTGTTCTTTACAGATCAGTTGGTTACTTTCAAGGTACCATACAAGTAATAATATACAAGTAGTATATAGGTAATATACTAGTAAACTCCCCATGAAAAATCACAGGCTGATTAATTAGATACACATTAGAAATACACAATTTAAAAAACAAACAACATTATTTACAAACAACATTAAGGCCTACTTATCTAGGCCTACCTAAACATAACCCCAAACTATAATCTACACTGGGTTTGTTTAATTATTATAGATTACTAGCTGGCCCGACCCGGCTTTGCACGGATAGACAAATCAACCTGATACTAATAATTAGCCCAAGTGTTTTAGTTCATTGTAAAAAATCAGCTGTTTTAAGCTTTTCATACGAACAGCTGTTTTTTGTGCCCATGATAGAATCAAAAGAAATCTTTCTTCTTCTTCCTTAAGATTGACCTTCCATAAGATTAACATTGAAACTTTGAGGGCCACTGGGGCGTAGCCCTTATCACTAAGGAGTATGAAAAATAGATGTTAGCCGATTCTCAGACCTACTCAATATACTCACAAAATTTCATGAGAATCGGTCAAGCCGTTTCGGAGGAGTACGGGAACGAACATTGTGACACGAGAATTTTATATATAAGATGATAGATGAAATCAGCTGTTAAACGAATAGGTAGGCCTATTTCTTCTTTAAATTTGAATAAACAAATATATTGATGATTAAAGATTGTATCTTATCTTCTAAAGCGAGAGATAATTGTCTGTCTGCTAAATGGATCTGGAATCTCCGTCTAAGGATTTTTGATTTTATATGGGGCTTTTGGCCACGAGAAATCGATTGAAAATGGTCACCAGTCTGGGAAAATTCGTTTTCTACGTCTTTTTATTAAATTAAAAAATGAAATTTGTCCATTTTAAACAATACAAAGCACAGCTGATGCAAATGTTTTCAATGTCATTACAATAATCATCTGTTTTCTTTTAAACGAAGCACAGCTGATGCAAATGTTTTCAATGCCATTACAATAATCATCTGTTTTCTTTTAAACTGTATTTTATTAGAGGTAAGCCTAATGTTGTATCTATTTATAGTTACCATGGCAACGAATACTTCTGCTAAATAAACATACCCTTTATTTAGTTGTTTAATGTTATAGGCCTAACCTAAACGATGTTCACGGAAATTTGCAATAATAGTTATTGACGTGAGCGAACTAGGCCCTGCTTATAATCGAGCTTTAGCTCGGTCTCCTGGTACTTTGTATATACTTTATAACCTCAGAGCAAATATTATAACGTATATTATTGTATCCATTAGTTCTATAACTCATATTTAAACAAAATCAACTTCACAAGAAATTATAACGCTTGAAATTGTAAACATAACCCCAAACTATAATCTACACTGGGTTTACAGATGATGGGTGAAATCAGCTGTTATATTATATGTTACTCACGTATGTACGTATGTATGTGTACGCTTGTACACTCGCTTTTATAGGATTTGATGTATGTGTTACAATAAATAACAGTTTTTCAAAACTAAGGAGTTCTTTTTCGGACCCACTTTGTTATATTAAAATGGATTTTCTGAGTAGGGTTATGTGCATGAATACCTTTTGTTGAGTGTAGACTGTAATAGCATTTCACAAGTAGTACCTAAACCTTATACATTGTATTATACATTGCATTTCTAGCTTTTAATGTTTCTTTCCAATAAAACATTACTCTAAAAATATAACTACAAGATCATCATTATCAAAATATTCAAACTTTAATAATATTATTGAAACATGCCCTCTCTAATTTTTAAAATGATGAATCAAATCCTTACATAATTTCAAAGCTTTGTAATAATGGGTGCAAAGTGTCTTTAAGGATAAAGGTTTTCTTACCTGCAAATCCTATTAGCGTGAGAATCTTTATGACAAGGTTTAATCTGCAATGTACAAGCAATAGCTTTCCATGTGAGAGGGGAGCATTGGGTAATGTTCTTTATCAAAATTCCCTTAGACAGTCCAGGAAGAGAAATATTGCCTTGTTGTGTCCACAATGCGACGTCATAGCGAGCTGCCTCGTCTGCTGGAACGGAACAGCTGCGGAATAATTCGGTAGGTCTGTTGTTGAAGTTGGTACAGTAGCTTAGTCCTCCACAGCCCAACTCACATGGTTCCTCGACTGAACAACATGGAAAAAGAGATTTAATGTACATTGTATTTAGAACATTTTAATGTACATTGTATTTAGAACATTTTATTGTACATTTTATTTAGAACATTTTAATGTACGGGTGTTTCCAAATGAATATCTGGGTTTTAAGGTTTTGAAGTGTTTATTACATTTAACTTACAATTATAAATAATACATCAAACGAAAGAGCAACTCAAACAGTTTTGTAGGTACACCTGTGCTCATGCGCGCACACTGTTTCCTCTGTCTTCTGTTAGAAAGCCCTAGTAACAAAGATGGCAACTAGTGACAGAAAGATTTTTGTGTTTTACACTTTGCAAGGACTGAGTCTTTAGTTACAGTTGAACTTGCGTTTCATATTACGTTCAAATATAATCCTCTAAGTGATAATAACATCCGTAGATGTATTATTTAAATATTTTTATTTTATTTATTTATGTGCTCTGCTCAATGTCATCTGCTAGTTATGAAACTCCGACAGTGAAGTCACTATGTTCTCCGTGTAATGAGGGGATGCAATGACGATAGTATGTTAAAGGGTTGGATCGCGGTCAACGAGTCTGGGTCCTCAGATGGTTATAAACATTGGTTAACGCGTTCACTGCTACGCAAATTTTGTATTTCCTATGCTAGGAGCAGACCTTTTATTTTTTATATTTATAGTCTAAATGAGTAGAAATTACTTTATTTTTTAACCTTTCTTCCTAATAATCACTAATATTTTAAAGCGGACTCACTTGCACGTTCATAGCACATAGGTTTGAAATTGGCGTGCGAAGCACGCAATGCATTGTGTATTGAAAATTCTCCCAATACGTGGGTTGGCATGCGAAGCCCGCAATGCATAGAGTATTGAAAGTACTCCCAATAATGGGGTTGGCGTACGAAGCACGCAATGCACTGTGTATTGAAAATACTCCCAATACGGGGGTTGGCTTGCGAAGCACGCAATGCATTATCAGTTTGAAGACACCGGCTGTTTTTCCAAAGGGAAGAGTACGGAACGACCAAGAGTGACTGAAGAACGTGTTGAAAGAGTGAGAGAGTATTTCATGCGTAGCCTCAAGAAATCAGTTTGGAAGGCTAGTCGTGAATTAGTAATTCCAGTGACATCTGTGGTGATAGTTTTAAGGAGACGCTTATAACTATGTCCTTCTCGTTTGCAGTTGTTACGAGCTCTAAAGCCAGCAGACTACGGGCCAACTTTGCAAACGATATGTTGCTGCATGACGATGAAGATTTTCTGGATAGTGTTGCCTTCAGTGATGAATCGACATTTCACCTAACTGGACATGTGAACACTCGTAATGTGCGCATCTGGCGGTCAACAAATACCCACGAGGTGGTATTGTTGCAACGAGACTCCCCTAAATTAAATGTTTTTTTACCATATATAGGCGCAAAGTTTATGGGCGTTTCTTTTTTGCTGCATCAACTGTAACTGGTGTTTTTATCTTGATGCGCTACGACCCTTTCCTCAATTGGAAGAAGCTGAACCACAGAAATTTATTTGGCAGGAAGATTTTATGGTGTGCCATCTATCTGGTATAACTCGGATTGGTTAAACGATTGATCTGACCGCTGGATGGTCGCAAGGGGCCGGATGAAACAGCTGGTTTCACATGGCCTCCACATTCACCTGATCTGATTGCATGCGATTTTTACCTTTGGGAGTTCATAAAGGATAATGTGTATGTGTCTTCACTACCAGCTACCAGCTGACCTACCCGACTTAAGAAACAGGATTGAAGCAGTTGTTGTAACAATTATTCCAGACACACTGAACAAGGTTTGGGACGAACTCGGCTATCGTCTCGATATGTGCCGTTTGAACAATCGTAGGAAAAACTGAGTTGTTCTTTCATTTGATGTATTATTTATAATTAATTGTAAGTTAAATGTAATAGATACTATAAAGTCTTAAAAGCCCGATATTCATTTTCAAACATCCCTTATTTCAAAGAGTGTTTCACTTACTTAGGTGCATGATAATTGGAAAGCCTAATTCGGGCAATGTTAGAGGTTAAGTGGAAAAAACCCTAGTTGGCCTTACTTCACCTAAACATTTCAATAAATAAATGTACAGTAAGACCTCTACTTACAAACATTCGACTTACGAACTTTCGAAGTTACGAACAAAGCTCCAGGACATTAAAAATGATTGACAGGAGGCGGGAAGATATGACCGTGAGAGGCGGGAAGAACGAAACTTGGCTCAACACGATTGGCTGTTAGCTTTTGATATACAGGTCATTATTTGAGTTTGGACTGTTGAGTTTCCAAAAACAAGACACAAACGAAAATAGATTTTCCAAAGTTTCAGCGACTGCACACGATGCCCTTACATGCTATAAATTGATACTGTACAAAAAGAAAAGAACTGCTATTACTCAGCTTTTTAATAAGAACTCTAAAGTGGCCTGCACTATGGGAGATCCAATGCCATCAACATCTTGAGTGGACTACCTACACTATTTAAAGTGTTTAAAAAAGTTTTATAGTAATTACAGTGTTATAATTTTATTTAAAAAACAGTCTACTTTTTTAATTTATATATATGTAATGTAGTTGTTTTAGCGAAGTACTTTTAATAAATGAAGTCATTGATTTGCACGTGTACAGTATTTATACTTCCTTTTAGCAATTTCTTTTAACACATTTAATTCTACACTATTCAAGTAGCCTATACACACAGTACAGTAGCCTAATTATATAAACAGTATTGCATGTAATGTATTTACAATTTTTGCGCCAAACTCCGTGTGTTCCGAGTTACGAACTTTTCGACTTGCGAACGTCCGCTAAGAACGCATTAAGTTCGTAAGTAGAGGATTTTCTGTATTGTAATTATATAAAATGGTAATATTTTGCTTACATTATTTTTCTTGGTTTTAAGAGAATGATAACTTAATGGTGTTTTAAATTACAAATCTATGTATAATAGTAGTATATGGAGGCTATGCAATGATTTGTTTCTAGAAGCACATGTTATGAACCAATAAAAAATGGAAATTGCCAAAACTAAGAAATGGGTAGGATATTTTTTAATATCACAAAATTAGTACTGCAATGTCGCAAAATAACGTTACTGCAAAAACTTGTTATCAAAATCCGATTTTCCTCTTTTTAACTTTTCAAAAGCCGATTTAATATTACAACATCGACTTTGCTCATTAAAAAGTGCGTGTTCCGTGTAATAATAATAAAACAATTACCTTCATCCAAGCAATGAATTAAACTATCTTCAGCGACAGTTGAGAGGCAGCTGGTTTTGAAGTTGTCCCATAGATTGGTGAACTCGTTGAAAAAAGTTTTCAAACATAGCTTCTTACAAGTGGAAGACTGGGCTTTATAGCAGCAGTGGAGCTTTGCCGAGTCCATACCCAATCTGTTGATGGGGGATACTTCAATGGATGTGGCCGAATCGCTCTTCAAGAAGCACTGCCATACTTTATCCTATATGAGTCGGTAAAACACAAAATTATTAAACTAATTTTAAAAATATATTTGGTAAATATGAGAACATAGTAAATTTGTTTGAAAAGTTTACTTTTTTTTTTAAATGTAGTTGATTTCTAAAAAAAGTTATTAATAGACTGTTTGTAAAATAAACTTGTTAGCAAATTTCCATAGGAAAAATGAGCTATTGCAGTGGCCCTTATGGTAAGACCCAAGGTCGGGAGTAGCAAATGAGCACCGATCATGGTCCCCAGAACACGTTTAGGGGCGTCATTAATAATCATATATATATAAAAAATGTGTGTGTGTGTTCGTACTCTAGGGGCCGCATTTTAAGTCCGAAATTGTTCAAATTATGTACACATGTTGTCTACGTCGCTCAGACGAGTTCGTTAGCCAAAAAAATCCAACAATCGTTTTTTGACCGGAAGTAACTCTTTTTTGAGATTTTTCCTATGAGAATGAATTTGTTTTTGAGTTTTTTCTACAAATATAAATGTAGGATGTTATTCTGCACATTTTGTTTTTTTACAAGGCCTTAGAGCTTGCTTGGTTTTCCCAAAATCGTCAAAAGCATAAAATACCATATAAGTACCCGGTTCAAAGCCATGTGGTAGATTCTACCGTGGGGTTGGCGTAATGTACTGTGTATTAAAGATACTCCCAATATGCGGAATGGCATGCAAAGCACGCAATGCTTTGTGTGTTGAAGATACTCCCAATATGCGTAATGGCGTGCAAACCATTTTGCAGTTATTCAACACCGTCGTGAATACACCTATTTCCTAAATTGTTGGTTGAAACCCTAAAACATAGGCCTATAAACTTAATTTTGGAAATTTGCTCAACTCACGTCAGTGGTTCACCTGCGTGGTCGAATTATTTATATTGCCTTGATGTTAAATAGGCCTACAATTGTATTAAAGTACAAGGAAAACTGAGTTAAAACCAAGGCAACTTTTAGCAAGGCTAAATTATCTTATACTTAATATTTATCATTCGTGTAACTAG
>JAGFPH010000198.1:77039-100807 GCA_018207615.1 Philaenus spumarius | reverse complement strand
ATTGTCTGTATACTTTAGTAGTATTAAAACCCTCTGAGGATGATGACAATGTCATCGAAATGTACATAAGGGTAACGTATTAAACATAACTTACAATTTAGTTGTTTAGTTATTGTTTTTGTTCCTTGTTTTGTGGTTCGGGTTTTTATTTAAATCAGTGTGTTTTGTCGCCACAGTGCTCTTTTATTTGTTTTACTGTAGATTTTGTAAAATATTTTTACTGTCACATTCTAATGATCTAAGGCATTTTGATTAGAAAACTAGGATATAACATAGTGGAACACTTAAAACCAAAGTCTAAAATTACTCAAACTGTAATCCATCCACAGCGACACACTGGTAACAGGCTCAACAAATGATTCTTAAGCTTTCAAAAAGGAATCCTACGGTATCCGTAGAAGTTCCTCTTCAATCGCATGTTTTAAATCCTCATCATTGTTGAAGCTGTGGGAATAAACATGATCCTGTAGGTAACAACATGAAAAGAAGCGACACACAGTTAAATCTGGGGATCGGCGTGGCCAATCCAAAAAATACTTCCACGACCAATCCACCGCCCATTAAGGTTGCCATTTAGTTTGCCCTTGACAGGATTTACGAAATGAGGTGAAGCACCATCTTGTTGGAATATTGCTGGGTTTATTTCTGGAACCATAAAATAATTCAAGACATGTTGATTTAAAACTTGTGCGTAATTAATTCCAGACATTGTACTGTCCGAAATGTCGTAAGATAACGCCCCATTTACACTCACAGCCGCCCAAACAGTAAAGCCGCCTTTTGATTTGAGTAAAGTCTCTTCAAGAATATGGGGGATTGTTGCTGTTATAGTAATTACAATTATGCCTATTCGTCTGAGAAAAAAATCGAGCATGCCAATCAGGATCTAACTCTTGATACTCAATGATACGGGAACAAAATTCCACACTTCTGTAAATCCTGAAGTAAATTAACAGCTGCTCTACAATGAGCGTTAGAACTGCAAATCAGTAAAAAATCTGGTACCAACTCAAGAAAGTTATAATAAATTTATTGTTACCTTTTATTTGGTACGTCACTAATCCATTGTTGGTAAAATGATTACCTAGGTTTCAGGCTGCGTGAGCCCATCATCAGATCATTAAGGTTATATTCGTTCCATTAGGATTTCGTTATGGTTTAAGAAGCACTGTTATTACATTTCACGAACATTACAAACACTTACACAAACACACATTATATACATTGACTATACAGTTAAAAGTTAGACACGTGAATTATTAGTTAGTACGCACTTGAGAAAATTAATACATTTTTCATTATTCCACTATTTTGTTTCTGCAATTGTTGTACTGTTAAAATTTTCCCAGAACATTTTTAAAGCCTCTATTGTCTTGTGTGAAAAGTTTCAAAAAGATCGATGCATTAATGGGCAAGCTATACAGAATCAAACGTTTAAACCTCTTCGTGGGACACCCCGTATATTCAATGGTTTTTATTGGGCACTTTTCCACCCACTAAATCTTATGTTAGTAAAACATATAAAGCTTAATTTCAGGGATAGTCTATTTTCAAATTAGTAGAAAATTAACGTAATTAAATAAACTTATGTCTTATAAACTACGAAGCATTTATATTTTGTTTTTGGTGAATGTTGTAAGTTTAGGCTAACTTATACCATTTCTCCAATTTAAATTAATAATCTTTCCTTTCGGTATTCATCAAATACAATATGAAATAAATGTATAGTTTGTTGATATTTTTGTAAATAATATGTAACAGTACCACTATGTATGTATATGATGACTTAAGGTACGTTTACACTTGTACACATGTATGAGAACTTGTGCGAGATACTTGTTTGAGAAACAAGTGTGAAGGTTGAGTACTAGAGATGGGAATTACCGTTACATTGTGGTAATAGTCTGCAACGTTCCACGGCGTCTTGGTAATAGGTTGAAATAACGTATTAAATTTGTAACGTATTAATAGGTGGCGGGAAACTGCCGAGGTGTTATTTGATATAACGTTGCAGACGAAATTACTGAACTATTAATTTGGTAATATGATGTTGCGTTGCGGGCAAGTTACTTGTAGACAGTTTTAGCAAGGTGTATTTATTAATTTAGTATTTCGTTGCAGACGAAATTACTTTATGAAATGTTACCGATATTCTCAAGTAATATTATCTGCAGAGTTACTTGAATATTCCAAGAAACGCCTTTATTAACAAAATACATTAAAACAAACATTTTCAGAATGAATGTTATATAACCTGTAAATAAATAAATATATAATATAAAAGTAATAATAAAATTTAAACTTAAAGTAGTTATTGATAACTCAAAATTTTAAAACGTCAAATTTTAAATACTCAGCTTCAAATTAAAATAAACATTAAAAATATATTTATTATTCATTTAATGTAAGGGTTCGAAGCGAGATTACTTTATGTTAAAAAGTTACGAAGATTCTCAAGTAATTTCTTCTGCTGCTTTAAGTTAAATGTTTAAAAGAAAATATTTACTTACAAAATGCAATTTAAATTGTCAAAATAATTAGATTTAAATAAATATATAATATGCAAATTATGAGAAATCAAATGTAAACCTAGTGTAATTATTGATGAAAAAAAAAATAAAAAACATAATTTTGCATTAAAGTTTTAGACTAAATTAAATTGCACAGTGTCAATAATAATTTTTTAAATTCAACTATTCCCTAAGGCCTAGGAAAGGATAGTTCTATAAAGCAGTTTTATTTTTTTAATATTTTATGTCAGCAGTAATTATGTCAATGTGCATTTCTGCATAAAAGCTATTATGTGTAATGGATTCTTGGATTAAATGAATACAGACATCGGGAAGGGCAAGAAATATTTCCTGGAATCTCACACCAAACATCCTGTTTATTCCGGTTTAATAATGTATAGCCTGTGTGTCAGTTGATGCATCTGTTAATATTGTAACGTATTAACGCAAGCGAAGAAAGTAATCTGCTGGCCGTTTTCTCAAAGGGTATTATTTTTGTCAAGGTATTATTTTTTTCAAGGTGTTATTTTTGTCAAGGTTTTATTTTGTAATGTAACGTTGAATATATGATTACTTGATGCAAGACTTGGAATTAACACCTCTCTGGAACGTTTGTCAGTCTCCTTCGCTTGACGTTACAAAAATAATAGGGTGTCCTACGTAACGTATTAACGTGGTAATAGTCTGCAACGCATTAATAGTATTATTTTTCCTGTTACGTTAAATAACGCCCACCTCTATTGAGTACACAAATCACTATACTTGTTGAATCACATAGAGCATTTACACTTGCACACAAGTTGATTTTAACATTGGATTTTACATCCCATATATTAGAAGTCCTAATTTTCTCAGTTAGTTGCAGTGTTGTTTCCCGACTCAAATTAAACACAGTAACTTTAAGTTGAAAAGATTAACATGAAATATTAACGTATTTGCACACAACATAATGAAACGTAACCTACAAAAAGTATTGTTCTAAATCAGCTGGTTGGGAAAAGCTTTAATAATCACCTCACACAAGTCAATGTTTAAACAAAATTTGGTTCACTGAAAATGTACGAGGAAATGTTGAAGCTCACACGAAATGTGTGAGCTTTTGAGTGTGTACAAGTGTAAACGTACCTTTACTTAGTATTATTTTAGGAGTTATTGGTTAAATCAAGTAATGTTCCCGCACCTAAAAGTTAATGTGTAACAGAAGTGTAAGCATTGGTACGCCGGTCACGAGCGCAGCTTCCTCGGATTACCGCCAGAATGCGCCCTACACCTGATACCCTTGCTAACGAGCTACTGGAAAACATTTCACTGCCATATGAATAATTTCGCAGTCACGTACACACAAGAATATCAAAGCCGGTCATTCCCTCCCCGAAACAACCCCGCGTGTATTCTTGCAAGAACCGAGGCACGAATTTAACTATAAATGGAACTTTCTACTGTGGTACTCCCGTTCTGTCACAGTAAATACAAAACGTTGGATTACAGGTAGAACTCCGGTTATCCGAATCATTTGGGACTGGACCCCATTCGGGTAATCAAAAATTGGGATATTTGGATTTCCCCCGAAAAAGGATCTATTTTAACCATTACGCGACTGGAGTAAACTATCCGCACATACTACGGTCGCGTATACACGTTTTATAACTTTAATGTTCGAGTACTATCATCGCGTTAACACGTTCACTGCTAAGGACGCACATGTGAGCTTGACACTGAACACTATGACAAGTGGTTGACGCACAGTGCATTGCACGCCAACCCCCGTATTGGGAGAAGGTTTAATACACAGAGCGCCAATTTTTAGCCTATGTGCAATAGCGCGCGTAGACAGAATAATTATTTTCCAAATCGCAGTACGTTCCCGTCTTAATTTTTTTTCTTTCTGAAATTCTGAAAGCGATTCGGATAGTCAGCGATTCGGATAATCAGCCATTCGGATGGTAGGAGTTCGGATAATTGGAGTTTTAAAAATGTAGACATACTTTGACTTTCTAACAACGGACACACGTTTTTTGATAAGCATATATTTTACAGATTTTTCGTACTATAATGAAATATGTTAGTGTATTATGCAAAAACATAAGATATGAGATTATTCTGCAAATTTTGTTTTTTACAAGTCCTTATAGCTCGTCTGGTTCACACATAATCAATCAAAACGTAAAATGCCATAACAGTGTTGGTTTAAATCCCCATATCAAGAGCAGTGTCCGCTGCGAGCGAAGCAAAGTCCAGAATCCTTAGCCGCAAGGTCAAGGTGCATGCTCGCAAAGCGAGTTTTCCCGCTTGCGAGCGGAACGTACCGGCACATGAGCCAGGTTGGAGAGTGAGACACTAACAAATTCTACTAATTTATTTCGTACACTTAGGCAGCTATTCAGCGTCTTAGTGAGTAGAACAATTTCCCAAATAATTGATTGAAACCGTAAAACATATAAACTTAATTTTGGAAATTCGCTGAACTCAGCGGTTCAGCTGCGTGTTCGAATTATTTCAATACGACTTATTAAGTAAACCAAATAAATAAAGTAAGAGAACGGAAGCCAGAGTTGAAGCTTCGTCCCTTGTACAACATAGTTTTGACTTTAAATCAAAAGGGATTGACCAAAGAAGAAAATATCTCAGCCTACCTTCCATGGTTTGATTCATGCACTCCCAGAATGGCACCTGAAACAGATGAAAACAAATCTTGTTAGTATAATCGGATTTATTAAACGTTTGACGGCTGTTTCATCTGTGACTAAAAAAAACAAAATATGCCAAAGTCTGATCCCTGGGAATCCCGTTCACTTTGTCTTATTTGATATAAGCATTAGTAAACTTGCTTTATGTTGAGATTATAAGGTCCCGGTTATAGTAATTGCTCTCCAAGTTTAAATTGTATCTTTAAACATATAAGTAAAGCCAATTATAACCTCAAAAAACCTGTGAACTTTGTTAAACTATAAGATAAGTTGGTCCAAGTTTGTAACTTATCGTTTTTTGAAGTAAAAACTTCTATAGGCGCACCGCGTCCATCAAATTTTAATAATTTTGCTGGCGGTGAACCGAATTTTACCGTCACGCTCTACTACATATAGTACTCATGTGTATATAGCAGAGTATATAGTTTACTTGGTAATACCTCTGAAATGGACATTGTGCTTCCTCATTTCATGAATTGTGTTAACATAGTTTACTTGGTAAAACCTCTGAAATGGACATTGTGCTTCCTCATTTCGTAGATTATATTAAAATAGTTTATTTGGTAATACCTCTGAAATTTACATTGTGCTTCCTCATTTCATAAATTGTGTGAAAATAAATTACATGGTAATACTTCTGAAATGTACATTGTGCTTCCTCATTTCGTAAATTGTGTTTAAATAGTTTACATGGTAATACCTCAGAAATGGACATTTTGCTTCCTCAATTAGTAAGTTGTGTTGTTTTTATCGTTTCACATTTAAAATTGAAATCTAAAAAATGTAAAATAACGTAAACAAAATTCTTTATATTCATGACAGTTTTCACTTCTGTCGGCAGTTCCAAGACTGGTTTTTTTAAATAATTTATTTACCATCAATAATTTTGTTAATTTGCTCAACAGTAGTATTCTAAAGACCAACAATTTTTAAAAATCGGTCAAGGTATCGGTCTTTTGATAAAGACGTTTTATTGCTATAAAACACGCACGGCTACCATAGCAGCAAAGAAAAAAGTATATTTTTATCTCAAGGCAGCTAATTTTGTGTAACATATAACAGAATCATTGTTTTATCAATATAAGCTGAAATTGCTTTTAAGGTAAAGCCTACAATAATTGTGTGAACAAATCCAGCACTGGTAAAATAAGGGGAGTTTTTTCTAGTTATATAGGTACACTGGGCTAGTATTATTTCTATTTGCAGCTATGTGGGCAAAATAATAAATCGCATCTGGTGATTGTGAATAGACAGCGATTAGTTTTCTGCCAGTCAAAGTATTTCTGAGATCTTTAAAGTTCCGCAAATCCTTCTCTTTAATTGAAATATTTGCTGAAGTTTCACCATTGAGGTTGCGATGAAGTGTGATTAACACACGCGACACATTGTGTATTCCAATGACAGATATTCTGAATTAACCGACTGAAATTGGCCAATATTAACTAATTAATTACCTGTACTGGTGTTGTAGTGTTGTAATAAAACTATAATTTTCCAGAATGTTGACTATCATTACTTTGAAACACAACAAGATACTAAGCTCTAGTTTGCTCTGTTCTTTTTCTCTTTTATTAAGCTTCTCAATCGTGACCTACCTTTTCGCTTGAAATTGTTAACCCCTTTGCCCATAAGCTCCCCAAAATCATAGAGGGTGGGATGTGTCGACAAATGTGCCCTGTTATGCAACACAAGATATTGTGTGCAAACAAGTATTTACTTTTCTTCTATAACAAAAATAATGAGGAGAACACGTTCGCTGCGGCCGGTATGAAATCGTACCAGACGCGCTCCACGTCTTATACGGGCGTTACGAAATCATACCGCTTTGTATTGCAATTCACAATGTATTGCGTGCTTCGCACGCCAACCCCCATGTTCGGAGAATTTTCAATACACAGTGAAATGGTGTTGGGAGAATTTTCAATACACAATGCATTGCGTGCTTCGCACGCCAACCCCCGTATTGGCAGTATTTTCAATACACAATGCATTGCGTGCCTCGCACGCCAACCCCCGTCTTGAGAGTATTTTTAATACACAGTGCAATACGTGCTTCGCACGCCAACCCCCGTGTTGGGAGAGTTTTAAATACACAATGCATTGCGTTCTTCGCACACCAACCCAAGTATTGGGAATATTTTCAATACACAATGCATTGCGTGCTTCATACGCCAAATCCTGGGAGAATTTTCAATACATGGTGCAATGCGTGCTTCGCACGCCAACCCCCATGTTGGGAGAATTTTCAATACACATTTCATTGCGTGCTTCGCACGCCAACCCCCGTGTTCGGAGAATTTTCAAGACACAATGCATTGCGTGTTTCACACGCCAACCCCGTCTTGAGAGTATTTTCAATACACAATGAATTGCGTGCTTCGCACGCCAACCCCAGTGTTGGGAGTATTTTCAATACACAATGCATTGCGTGCTTCGCACGCCAACCCCCGTCTTGAGAGTATTTTAAATACACAATGCATTGCGTGCTTCCCACTAGAACCCTCGTTTTGGAAGAATTTTCAATACACAATACATTGCGTGCTTCGCACGCCAACCCACGTCTTAAGAGTATTTACAATACACGTGCATTGCGTGCTTCGCACGCTAACCCCAGTATTGGGAGTATTTTCAATACACAATGCAATGAGTGTTTCGCACGCCAACCTCCTTCTTGGGAGAATTTTCGATACACGTGCATTGCGTGCTTCGCACTCCAACTACCGTCTTTAGAGTATTTTCAATACACATATATTGCGTGCTTCGCATGCTAACCCCCATGTTGGGAGGATTTTCAATACACAGTGAAATGCGTGCTTTGCACGCCAACCCCCATATTGAGAGTATTTTCAATACACATGCATTGCGTGCTTCGCACGCCAACCCCCGTATTGGGAGAATTTTCAATACTCATTGCAGGAGCAATGTGAAATTTTCAATACATGTGCATCCGGGATTAGTGATTATTACGTAAAAAGGTTCAAAAATAAAAAAAAATAATAAATTTCTACTCATAGGCTATAAATATAAAAAATAAAATTTCAGCGCCTAGCAAAGGAAATACGAAATTTGCGTAGCAGTGAACGTGTTAAAGGTACTTCAACACTCTGTGTACATGTACTTAACTTTCTCCTTATATGGAAACAATCAACATGAAATTTGTAAAACTCATTACAATATTGTATACTACAAAATGAAACTCAACTAGTTACAGCGTGGTTACAAACGTACGACTTATCGCATAGTGTGTGGAATGTACGCGCATGCTCCGTAGCCAGCAAACTGGATTAGGATGATTTACTACGCATCGTAGTGTGAGACATGTCTCCTCATTTTAAATTATAATACCGCGTCTCACGACAAGATTTTAGTTCGGACAACTTTATTCCGATGTTTGCCGGAGTAGTTTCAAATTAAACGCATTCCGTTCCAACACAGACCGGTGTCGTTTGCAAATGAGTTAACGTTTTAATTTATATCTTTCAAATAACTAGGAATGGTTAATTAAAAAGAAACGAAGGTTCTACTTGCCAGATCGGCGTTCCCGTCCTATAAACTACCGGGCAAGACTCACTTTAGTCAGATACCCATAAATATTCAATCGAAGCACTCCGAAAGCAGTTATTTTTTTTGTTTCATATTTTCCTCCTTTTACTTTTTACTTTCTCACTATACTTATATGTCTGTATGTATGTCTGTGTGTCTGTATGTCTGTATGTATACAAAGCTAGAACGAAAACTATTCGATCGATTTCAAACAAATTTGCACCAGACATGTCAAGTAGGCCTGTATAGATGCACTACACACGGTTTTGAAAATGTTTGAAAAACAACCCACATTTTGGCAAAAATCCGCCAAAAAATCAGTTAATATTTTTTTATAAAAAAATTTGATAAAATTTATCTTATTTGTAGCCTTTAATGTACCCTACCATATGCAAATAACGGCATCTTTCTAAAAATGATCGATTAGCTAATAATAATAATAACAGATTTTTGAGGGTTTTTTGGCCATAAAGGGGGTTGTTTTTCAAAACCTTTTTTCGTGCATCTATACAGGCCTAATTTACGTGTTTGGTGCAAATTTGTTCGAAATGGATCGAATAGTTTTATCTCTAGCTAATAATAATAACATTTATTAGTTAATCTCCTAGTTTAAAATCACCTCTCCTACCCCTCCTACAATAATGAAGTCACTGTGAATCTGTTTAATTAATAATTTAAATATGTTTGTGAGAAAGTATGTGCCAGTTTCTGGTACCGTTTATTCACTATACTATAGTATAGAGAAAGTATACTGATCACAAAAAAAAAAATCGATGTTGAGATTTTTGTAGAAATATATATTTTGGGACCCCCTAAGTCAAAAAATGTTTTTACAAAATGTCTGTCTGTGTGTCTGTCTGTCTGTCTCTATGTCTGTATGTATACAAAGCTAGAGAGAAAACTATTGGATCGATTTCGAGCAAATTTGCACCAAACATGTTAATTAGGCCTGTATAGACGCACCAAAAAAGGTTTTGACAAATTTCGAAAAACAACCCTCTTTTTGGCCAAAACACCCTCAAAAAAATCTGTTATTATTTTCTTATAAAAAAATCGCTCTAACGATTTTGATAAAAATTTGCCTTATTTGTAGCCCTTAATGTACATTACCATATGTAAAAAAACAGCATATTTCAAAAAATTCTCTTTTGCTAAATAATAATAATAATGTCTGGTTTTTGGGAGTGTTTTGACCAAAAAGGGGATTGTTTTTCGAAATTTGTCAAAACCTTTTTTGGTGCGTCTATACAGGCCTAATTAACATGTTTGGTACAAATTAGTTCGAAATCGATTGAATAGTTTCCTCTTTTAATAATAATATTTATTACTTACTCTCCTACTTTAATGTACTATTCCCTCTCTTATTTTTAAATACAATAATTATGAATTCACAGTCGGGGTTACATACAGTGGTTGGCGTGCGAAGCACGCAATGCACTGTGTATTGAAAACACCCGAAAATACGGGGGTTGGCGTGCGAAGCACACTATTCACTTTGTATTGAAAAGACTCCCAATATGCGGGTTGGCGTGCGAAGCACGCAATGCATTTTGTATTGAAAATACTCCCAATACGGGGGGTTGTGCGTCAGCCGCTTCTCATAGCGTTCAGTGTAAAGCTCACATGTGCGTCCTTAGCAGTGAACGTGTTAATAATTTAAATATGTTTGTGAGAAAGTACGTGCCAGTTTCATGTGGTGGATTCTATCGTAGGGTTAGCGTGCCCGCAATGCATTGTGTATTGAAGATACTCCCAATATGAGGAATGGCGTGCGAACCATTTTGCAGCTATTCAACACCGTCGTGAGTAGACCTATTTTTAAATTGTTTGGTTGAAACACTAAAACATAGGCCTATAAACTTAATTTTGGAAATTTGCTCAACTCACGTCAGCGGTTCAGCTGCGTGGTTGAATTATTTTCAATTGAATTGTAAGTTTTATGGATTTGAAGTTTGACTCAGAATATTGTAAAGAACAATGTCTATGTAAAAAAGTATATAAATAATGTAATCGCTTTATTATTTTTCTTCATTATTTGCTTAAATATAATATTTACAAAATTATAAAATGCAGGTCGTTTTTAACGCCAAAGACATAATTGCTCGAATGTTTCTGGAAATAGTTTAGTTTATCGCTTACTTTGCCCCCCCCCCCCTCAGTACTGCGTGTGTTCAAAATATTAGTAAATAAATGTTGGAATAAAATACACCAGTTGATTAAATACGTAACCAATCAGAGAGAATGATCTATACTGTAAGCTAGTGTTGCTCCGGTGTTTATTGTCTATGTGTAGTTTCGTGGAACAATAAATTACAAGAACGTAAACTGAATTAGTAAATTGTTTACATTGGGACTGAGTTATATCTCTATGATATTTTAATCGTTTTATAAGTTTGTTATTTAGTATTTTATAGTCAACAAAAACCAAACACGATGATTAGTGTTGCCGTTAATAAGATTTAGTATAAACAGGCGTAAAAAATGTAATTAAGGTAAACAAAATATTACCCAAACTAATTTAACTTCGGTAGGCCTCTCTTTCTAACTCTCAAAGTACCGAATAGACTTTGTAATTGCTTACTCCCCTGTTGTCTTTATAAATTTAAGTGGAAGAGGGCATTGTACAATTTTATTTATAACTAGGGGAAACACCTGCGTGCTCCGCACGCCAACCCCGTTGGGACCTTCCACACTCATAATCATGTCACGTTTTCTTTATAATAAAGGTGTAGGATTAATAATAATCCCAAAGCTAAGACGGTAAATAATGTTAAATGTTTGAAATCAAATTATTTCGTATATTTTAAAACATCAGTTATAATAAAGGTTAAGAGAACCAGCAAGGCTCAGGTCTACACTTTAATAAAAACCTAATCTAGAAGCTAGAAATACAAATATTTGCTTCAAAGTTTAAAATCTGCTTTTAATGGAAATCAGTTGTTTTATCTGTTATTTTATTCAATTGGTTGCAATGGTAATGAATGTACATTAAAGAAATATAACGGTTCATCGGTCTAGGCCAAACGTAAGGATTTTTCTGACTAAATTTACAATTATTGAAATAAAAATGTTTTTATCAAAATAAATTATAACCGATATTACTCAGGGATAGTGTAGCGTTTTATTAGTAAAACTATTTTCTTCAATCGGTTCAGTAGTTCCAGAGATTACCTCCTACAAAAAAAACTTTTACCTTTATAAAATTAGTATAGTTGAAAATGATTAAATTAATGAATAAGTTCCTAATATTCACTAATATATTACGGGTATTACTGGGTGGGAATAACTAGGAAATTTAAGGGCGCAAAAGATCTATTTGGTCAACCCATCCAAAAAAAAAAGCTACTAATAAAATGTTGCACTTAAAGACGCATGATTCCTATACATACTATATCGCAAACCATCAAAACGTTCCCCAGAATAGATCGAAACGTAAAATACCATAAAAGTGAACTGCTAAAATTCACGTAGGCCTTGGACCGGGATTCAAACTGGCAAGACTAGTAGATCTGATGAGAGCGAAGCGAACCCGTCAATAATCCGAGGCCGCAAGAGGTTTTCCGGTGCGAGCTGAACAAGCATCGCGTGAGCCGGGGCTGCAGGCTAATTTGCAAACAAATTAGATTATTATATCTCGTACACGTGAGCAGCTATTCAGCGCCTTCGTGAGTAGACCAATTTCCCAAATAGTTGTTGGACGTCCTACAACATATAGGCTTAATTTTTGGAATTTGCTTAACTTATGTTAGCTTCTGATCGATTTATTTGTTTATTCAATCTGATTTTACTAAATACAAACCAAATCTATAAATTGAACTTGTATTATTAGCGAAGTTCCATAGGAAAAATAAATGACCTATTGCTCGTGGCCCTTATGGTAAGACCCAAGATCGGGAGTAGCAAATGAACACCGATCATGGTCCCCAGAACACATTTTGGGGTGACATTAAAAATAATATATATGTATATTATATGTGTTCGCACTCTAGCGGCCGCATTTTAAGTCCCATTTGGTTCAAATTTGGTACACATATGTTGGTTGTCTTGATGCATTGTATATTGAAGATACTAACAATATGCGGAATGGCGTGCGAACCATTTTGCAGCTATGCAGCACCGTCGTGAATAGACCTATTTCCCAAATTGTTGGTTGAAACCCTAAAATATAGGCCTATAAACTTAATTTTGGAAATTTGCTCAGCGGTTCACCTGCGTGGTCGAATTAATTTATTAATAAATTAGATGTTAAATAAATACAAATAAACGAAGGAACATTTACTTAAGGGTCGGCTCTAGTAAAACAGAAAGCAACCTGCGACTCCAGCTTAGCGGCGGTAGGTTACGCGGACATTGCTCATCCTAAATCCATTTAAAACCCGAAATTGTTCAAATAGCGTTTTCAAAAAAATACCAAACTCTTGGGGACAAAATTCTTCATCCGAATGGCTTGATAATTTTTCGCTATAATTAATAGTTACATTGTAAAAAAATATTTAAAGTTCGCACGTCATTCCGAATATTGGGAGTATCTTCAACACACAATGCATTTGAATTGCGTGCTTCGCACGCCAACCCTACTGTATAATCCACCACATAGCTTTGAGTACTTCTATGGTATTTCACGTTTTGATCGATTTTGGGGGAACCAAGCGAGCCATAAGGTCGAGTAAAAAAACAATATGTGCAGAATACCTACATTTGAATTTGTCGAAAAAACTCAAAAACAAATTAATTCATTCTCATAGGAAAAATATAAAAAAATCGTTACTTCCGGTCAAAGTACGTACTTCCGATTGTTGGACTTTTTTGGCTAAAGAACTCGTCCAAGCGACGTAGACAACCAACATGTGTATCAAATTTGAACCAAATCGGACTTAAAATGCTGCCGCTAGAGTGCGAACACATATATACATGTGTGTGTGTGTGTGTGTGTGCAATATATATATATGATTTTTAATGACACCCCAAAACGTGTTCTGGGGAACATGATTGGTGCTCATTTGCTACTCCTGACCTTGGGTCTTACTAGGGCCACTGCAATATCTCATTTTTCCTATGGAAATTCGCTAAAAATACATAAGAACATAAACATGATTGTATAATAGTCAAATAATAATAAAAAAACACATTTTTAGGTTAGGCCTATAGAAAAAACACACGTTTATTTAATGCATTTACATTCATTGCCGTAGCAACCACGTTAGGAAATTTAGACATTAAAAAAAAAAAAAAAAAAAAAAGAGAAAGCACTCCAATTTTACAGGTATCACCAACAAGGTCACAAATTTAACACAACTCACAAAATAAGGAAGCAAAATGTTCATTTCATAGGTAGTACCAAGGAAACTACTTTAATACAACTTACATAACGAGGAAGCACAATATCCATTTCATTGGTAGTGTGACGTGACTAAACCCGCAGGCTCTCCATCTTTTGAGTTTAAGCCCTTGAATTTACCACTGCATATTTTATTCCGTCGATTTCTTCTTCTTTTACGATCAGTTGTTATATTGAAATTCTGGTTTATATTAGTGCGTGTGTAAACCGATGAAGAAGAAGAAGTCATCGATGAAATCGAAAACGCAAAGCGTGTAGCATGTCGTGAGTTCGTATATTTTACCTCATCCAAAAAGGACCATTAGTCAACTTTATGGTAATTTTTTATGGGTTTGACGTATGCTGTGACATTCAAAATGGTTAAAATAAATTTAATTCTGAAATAAAAAAATAAAACTTACTGATCAAGTAAAGAAAGTGATTGAGATATGTATAATAAGCTAAACATTTTTAGATATAGTAAAAGTAAATGTGTGCTGTAGTGGGACCTCCGTCAGGAACGAAGTTCATCACGCCTTTTCTTCAATTCGTTTACCAGCCTTAATACGCATATAATTTTAATCTTTCAATTGCCGTTTATTAGTATTTGTTTTTTATACAAATATTTTTACTTTTTCACTTAACTATAGTATAGAGGAAGTATAGTAATCGCAAAAAAATCGATGTTGAGATTTTTGTGGAAATATCCGTTTTGGGACCCCCTGAGTTCAAAAAAGTGGTTTTTACAAAATATCTGTCTGTATGTCTGTATGTATACAAAGGTAGAGCGAAAGCTGTTCGCTCGAATTCGTGTCAAGTAGGTCTGTATAGATGCACGAAAAACGGTTTTGAAAACGTTTGAAAAACAACCCTTTTTGGCAAAAAAAACACCAAAAAATCAGTTATAATTTTTTTATAAAAAGACGGCTTTAACGATTTTGATCAAATTTGTAGCTTTTAATGTACCGGTACCCTATCATATGCAAAAAACCACATCTTTCAAAAAATTCTCGTTTAGCTAATAAGCTAATAATAATAATAATATCAGATTTTTTGGAGTTTTTTGGCCATAAAGGGGGTTGTTTTCAAAACTTTTCAAAAAATTTTTTCGTGCATCTATACAGCCCTAATTGACGTGTTCGGTGCAAATTTGTTCGAAATCGATCGAATAGTTTTGTCTCTAGATGATGATAATAATAATAATAATATTTATTAGTTAATCTCCTACTTTAATAAATCACCTCTCCTATCCCACCTACAATTAATTAATTATGAAGTCACAGTGAAACTGTTTAATAATTTAAATATGTTGTGAGAAAGTATGTGGCAGTTCCTGGTACCGTTTATTTTTTCTGTTTCCATATGGTTAATGTTATTATAATAAAGGTGTAGAATTAATTATAACACCATAGGTAAGACGGTAGACACAGTTGAATGTCAATTCATTGTAAATACATTCAATAAACATAAAATGTTGGTTCATCAGTCTAGGCCTAACCTAAAATTATTGTAAGTATGTTGCCGTTAAGACAAGTAAAATACATTAAATATACACACTATAATTTTAGGTTATCGGACAGGCAGTGCCATTTTGATTCGGTGGCAGATATTTTACTTCCCGCACAGTAGTGCCACCACAATAAAACAAACCAAGTGTCAGTAAAACCACACGTGAGCCGAGTTCAGGTCTACCACAACTCAGGTGTTATTTTTATTCTTGAAACAACAAAAAGCCAGTATTGCAGGTTGGACAACCTTGTAATACTGGAAGACTCGATTTCACGGAGTATGATTTACACCCACGGCCGAGTAGTTTACACCGCAGATTGTATCGGAGACAGCTGGACATTTTCCTTAACCCGATGTGTAATGTTCTTCTGGATTCCAGTTTTATTTATTATCGTACATTACAGTGTAAATTGTATTCAAGCACTGTAGATATAAGTTACTTCTATTCGTGGAATAAAACTTAACGCGTTTATTGAAATTATGCGAGATTGAAGACGAGTATATTGAACGCGCACAAATCTGAAGCCAAAATATTAATTGTATTACAATATGGGTTTACAAATTTCAATTTATATAGGGTGGTTATAAACTCACTTCTCCCCCTTTAACTTTTGTGTTTGTCAAAACAAACAAATATCCTTCGGGGAACGATTCTAACTTAACCCAAAGTATCTTTTAAAGCATCGGAAATGTTGAGTGTCCCCTAAAAATGGGGGATTTTGGGGGCAACTCAAAATTTTTAAATGGGAAGTATGGTCATGTGATACCTCATTTTAACGGTCTATTTAAGACTATGAAAATACAACCCAAAACAAAATGGCTGCCCTAAACGTGTTGAAATAAATCGACATAAGGTTGCTAATATCTCGATTTTTTGTCTCATGAAATCTTTTCTAAAAACTCTTCCTTTTCGTTTTGTTTTGGGTGGTTCGATTTTTATTTTCTTTATGTCATTTTCCTAGTCTTAAATATACCTTTAAAATGAGGACCATACTTCCCATTTAAAAATTTTAAGTTGCCTCAAAATCCCCATGTACGTTTTCTTTATATAAAGGTGTAGGATTAATAATAACCCCAAAGCTAATATGAGAAATAGTGTTAAATGTTCAAATCTAATTATTTAGTATATTTTATGACAGCTGTTATGATAAAGGTTAAAAGAACCAGTAAGGCTCAGGTCTATACTTTAATAAAAACCTAACCTAAAAGTTAAAAATAATTGCATCAAAGTTTGAAACCAGCTGTTAATGAATGTTAGAAATACAAATAATTGCTTCAAAGTTTGAAATCAGCAGTTAATGGAAATATTAGAGCAAACAGCTGTTTTATCTGTTATTTTATTCAATTAGTTGCTATGCTAATAAATGTAAATACATGTGTTGGTTCATCAGTCTAGGCCTAACATGAGAATTCTTTCCGTCTAAATTTACAAATATTGAAATAATATCAAAATGAATTATAGCCTATGTTACTCAGGGATAGTGCAGCTGTTTTATTAGTAAAACTATTTTTTCAACCGGTTCAGTAGGTGCAGAGATTATCCCCTACATACAAACAAACAATTTTTGTACTTCTTCATAATAAATAATTCCACCACACAGTTGAACCGCTGACGTGAGTTGAGCAAATTTCCTAAATTAAGTTTATAGGCCTATGTTTTAGGGTTTCAACAAACAATTTGGGAAATAGGTCTATTCACGACGGTGCTGAATAGCTGCAAAATGGTTCGCACGCCTTCCCCCGTATTGGGAGTATCTTCAATACACAATGCATTGAGTGCTTCGCGTGCCAACCCCATGGTAGAATACACCACATGCCTTTGAACCGGGTACTTTTAGGGTATTTTACGTTTTGATCGATTTTGGGGGAACCAAGCGAGCTATAAGGTCGCGTAAAAAAACAAAATGTGCAGAATAACATCCTACATTTATATTTGTAGGAAAAACTGAAAAAACAAATTCATTCTCGTAGGAAAAACCTCAAAAAATAGTTACTTACGGTCAAAAAACGTGCTACCGATTGTTGGATTTTTTTTTGCTAGCAAACTCGTCCGAGCGACGTCGACAACCAACATGTGTACCGAATTTATATATATCATATGTATATATGATTTTTAATGACTCCCCAAAACGTGTTCTGGGAATCATGATCGGTGCTCATTTGCTGCTCCCGACCTTGAGTCTAACCATAAAGGCCACTTCAATAGCTAATTTTTCCAATGGAAATTCGCTAATAAGATAGATGTGAGTAAACCAGTGAAGAAGAAGAAACAGCGACGAAATCAAATACGCCAAGCGTCCCGCGTATCGTAATTTCGTATTATTTTATCTTATCCAAAAAGTGCTAGTTGCGCTAAAGAAGTGTTCACTTAAAATTGTTATATTAATACAAACAAAGCATTATTTTGCCGTCTCCTATTTTCAGTAAACGAGTCAATTTAATGTTTAACAGCTCAAAGTTAATGTTCGTCAAACAATAACAATATTTAACACATTTCTAAAACAATTGGAATACATTGATCGCACCAATCTATAAAATCGTAAACGATGGACGTATCAACCCAATTCACGCCGAAAATATTTTAAATCTCTTTAAATTTACTTTTTCCAAACACAATTTCTAAAACGGACGGTCTATTAATTCGCTCCTTAAACTTTAAAACGTACGAAGACCAAGGGCGGTTAAGAGAAGGAGTTTGAGACGAACATTATAAATATGCAAAATAATTGGCCGGAATATAAAAACAGTAACCCGCGTAAAACTAGTACAGCATGCTAATTACGTTAAACGTCAAGAAACGAGGTTAACTCTCAGCTCTGTAGTGACGTCATGAGTTGGCTATGCGTTGGGGCTTAACATAACTTTCAATCCTGACAAGTATCGTGGAAAAAATAATCTACTCCTTGATTATTTGAAACAATTTGAAATAAAGAGGTTTACCAACCAACAACACAAACGGACTTTTTAAAGCTTTTCTAAAGCTAAGAGGCACCTAAATGTAACTTTAGCCTGAAATATAATTAAAGAATTACGAAATAACGACTATGGTGAGTATCTATACCAATATTAGCTGACCCGGCAATGCTTCGCTATTGCATAATTATTTTGGTGAAATAAATGCGACAAATGATCGTGATTTAGTAACTTTGACCCCCCCCCCCCATTAAGATTTCCAATTTTTTAAAACCCTTTTTTCGTGAACACTTATGGCCCTAGAGGAAGCTATATACCAAATTTCGTTCTAATCCGTTCAATAGTTTTTGAGAAATCTTGATTTAGTAAATTTGACCAAACCCCCCTAAAATTTCGAATTTTTTGAAAACCTTTCTTAGTTAGCACCTATGGCCCTAAAGGAAGCTACATACCAAATTTTATTCGAATCCGTTAGGTAGTTTTGAAGAAATCGTTTTTTAATAACTTTGATCCCCCCAAACTCCCCTCCCACTAAAATTTTGAATTGTTTGAAACCCTTTCTTAGTGAGCACCTATGGCCCTAGAGGAAGCTACATACTAAATTCATTTCAATCCGTTCGGTAGTTTTTGAGAAATCGTGATGAGTGAGTCAGTGAGTGAGTGAGTGGTATTTCGCGTTTTTATATATATAGATTATAAAGAGGTAGTATATTACCCAGGTACTGGACGTTTTACTATTAGGAGTCGACAAACATGCACAGTAACAAAGCATTTGCAAGGTTGTATCAACCGAAAGTCCAGTAACTGGGAATTCCAGAGGGCTTTACTGTTTTTATTTTAATTACTATGTTTTATAACTTAGATTGAGTGACCTACTGGATGAAATCCTTGTAAAAAATAACAGATGTATCATCTTTAACATTTCAATGTTATTTAAATGGGGAAAAGTTATAACTTTGATTGGCCATTATGTTGGATAGAGTCAACATACACACCTCCGGTGTGCGCCAATCTTCTTCTTTTATCAAGGCCTTTAAAATGAGGTGTTACTCAATAGGGGTGCTCATTTAAAATATTCAACTTACCCCTAAAATACACAATTTTTGGGGGAGGGGTTGAAATTTGCGATACCCCCAAAAAACTCAATTTTTGTTCATGTTAACAATCCCATCCCCATTCTATAAAAAAAATAATTCGACCACGCAGCTGGACCGCTGACGTGAGTTGAGCAAATTACCAAAATTAAATTTATATGCCTATGTTTTACGGTTTCAACCAACAATTTGGGAAATAGGTCTACTCACGAAGGCGTTGAACAGCTGTCTGTGTGTACGCAATATATTAGTAGAATTTATTTCCTCCTAGTGGCCTCGCGAGTTTGCACCACTTGGCTTCGAACCGGGTACTTTTATGGTATTTTACGTTTTGGTCGATTTTGGGGGAACCATGCGAGCTATAAGGTCGCGTAAAAAAACAAAATGTGCAGAATACCATCCTACATTTATATTTAACAAAATTTTAAACTCTATAAAAAATTCATTTTCGTAGATAAAATCTAAAAAAATAGTTACTTCCGGTCAAAAAACGTACTTCCGGTTGTTGAATTTGTTGGATATATGAATTTTAATGACACCCCAAAACGTGTTCTGGGGACCATGATCGGTGCTCATTTGCTACTCCCGACCTTGGGTCTCACCATAAGGGCCACTGTAATAGCTCATTTTTCCTAATGAAATTCGCTAATAATATTGGGGGGGGGGACTTTTGGGACACCTGGTATACATAAACATTTTAAAGACACCCCAAAACGTTTTCTGGAGACCATGATCGGTGCTCATTTACTACTCACAAGGGTCACTGCAACAGCTCATCTTTCTTATGGAAATTCGCTAATAATTAGTCAGCAAAAAATCCAAAATCTTACTACTTTAGGCAAGTTTTAATTGTACTTTTGTTATTTTTATTCAGTTTTTGATAGTTATTGTGAATGAAAGTCAACGATTGGTCAATTGATTTGTCACCAAATATATCGAGGAAAGATATAATTTAATTAACACAACACCATATAAACATATCGACTGGAGTAAACAAATTTAAAACCATCTATAAACCAACACCCCGCAACCTAATTGCAGTCAATTGACTTATTATACGGGGCTGTGTGTTTCTGATTATTTGAATAATTTATTCTACGGCCCGTCATTAGTTCGTTTGCGACAAGGCATTTTGTTTGTTTACAAATTAATCTATTAACTGAACGACCCAGTCGATGATAACATCAATGTTAGCGCCTTGCTAAATTAAATAACCGACAACTTTCCAATTAGTCCAAGGTATTCCAACTTTATTGACGTCTAAAAAAAAACACTGTCAAATTGTTTTTAATCTGTACCTTATTGTTTATGTTTTTATTGTTTAGTACGTCTCTACTATACAGGGTGGTTCAGAACTATGTGGCAATCTCTCGAAAGCTCATTTTATAGCTAAAAAAAGGCAACAAGTTCATATAAACGTAGGCCCGAAAACCCTTCGTTTTCCAGATATCCGCCATTTTGTTTTTTTTTACAAAATGATTCATATCTAGAGAATGGTTTGACTGATTGAGTTCAAACTTGGTATGATGTTTAACCTAACAATGGTATATCTGAAGGAAAATAAGCGATTTCAAAATGGCCGCTGTTTGAAAATTTCAAACCTAAATTACTGAAAAACCGTACATATTAACAAAAAAACGTCAAGATACCTTTTTTGTAGCCCTTTTGATTCCTTATCGGATGGTCGTACGGTCAACACAATCAGATAAAGGATAATAGCTAAGTTAAAGATAGTAACAGCATATGTATGTACAATATTGTTGTGTTTACTGGGCTTGTATTAGGATGCCGGGTTGAACAAACCAATTATTACACATAACTTAACTGTTACCCTTTATCCGATTCTTTTGACTGTGCAACCAACCGAAAGGGAATCAAAAGGGCTACAAAAAAGGTGTCTTGATATGTTCTGTTAAAATGTACGGTTTTTGAGTAATTTAGGTTTGAAATTTTCAAACCACCGCCATTTTGAAACGAATTATTGGATATAATCGCTTATTTTTCTTACGATAGATAATTATTAGGTTAAACTTCATTTCCAGTTTGAACTCAATCGGTTAAACCGTTCTCTAGATATGAATTATTTCGTTAAAAAAAACATAATGGCGGATATCTGGAAAACGAAGCGTCTCGGGCATATGTTTATAGGAACCTTTTTCTTATTTTGACCCATAGAATCATTTCCCGAAGTTTGTCTGTTTACTTATGGTACACCCTGTATATATTTATATATGTGTTTGCACTCTAGCGGTCGCATTTTAAGTCCGATTTGGTTCAAATTTGGTACACATGTTGCCTGTCTTCGACGCTCGGACTAGTTATTTACCAAAAAAATTCAACAACCGGAAGCACGTTTTTTGACAGGAAGTAACTATTTTTTCAGATTCTTCATACGAGAATTAATTTTATCTAACAAAATACATGAAGGAAATTATTCTGCACATTTTATTTTTTTACACGACTTTATAGCTCGTCTGGTTCCCCCAAAATCGATTAAAACGTAAATGTACCATGAATGTACCCGGTTCAAACCAACGTGGGGGGTATTACCGCGGGGCATCTTCCGAGCCGAGGCCCAACGGCCAAGTTTGTACGCGGCGAGCGAAGCGGAGCAGTCCATAAGCCGAGGCCTCAAGGACGAGGTGCGAGTTGAACGAAGCACGTGAGCTGCGGCTGGAGGTTTAGTTACAATCAAATTCTACTAATATAGTTCGTACACATCGGTAGCTATTCAGCGCCTTCGTGAGTAGACCAATTTTCCAAATAGTTGGTTGAAACCCTAAGAGCTATAAACTTAATTTCAGAAATTCACTCAACTCACGTCTGCGGTTTAGCTGCGAGGTTGAATTATTAAGTAACTCAAGTTTTATAGAAGTTCGTTTATATTTTGTTTAAACTGGTACCGTACATGGATGGATCATAAAGAGCAGAGCACATTCGAAGAAGAATAGTCGCCCGAAACAAAACGTATTTCAAAAGGTTCGAAAAGCATTTCCCTTTTAAAATGTCAAAGAAACCGCTACCAGCATGAAGGTATACACCTGGAGAGGTGACGATCAGCTGTTCCCGTCTCGGGTATCAGAGCAAATGACAGATTTCTACCGTAACTCGGACAAAGACGTAGGGTCGGGTATAATTCAATAAAACTCGGGAAACGCGCTGCAATACTATACCAACTCTTTTCTTTGCGGGAGGGTAAAATTCGGGGATTTGTGAGAAGGAATCGAGCTTGGAGGGGCTGTGACACGATTAAACGACAAGTTTTGACAAAAGAGAGCGGCGGCAGGGGGTAATTTAATTTAGAGGAAACACTAGTGCGTCTCGTAGCTCAGTTATAAACAATTGGTAAGTTATATTTTACGCAAAATGTTGTCGAGCCCTTAAAGCAGAACTACGTTAAGAAAAGTAATATTGTTAAATTTTGATCGAAGGGTTGGCGTGGGAGGAGGTCACTCAACATTTTTAAATTAAAAATGATCGTGTCTATTTGTCTTACATTAGCTATGTATAGGTCATAGCTCAAACGTCATCAGAGTATACAATAATCTGTTTGCATTGGTTTCGCCATGGGTCGCCGCCGTGGTTGGTGAACGAAGTGTGCTCCTGGTAAATAATAAATCAGAAACAGATATATTCTGTTTTTTAAATTAGAACACTAATCCTACCTGAAATATTCCTTAGTTTTTAGGACAAGTAAACGACATACACTTTCTAAAAATACTTTACAAATTTAACTCTCTACTGTGTAGAAATTTATATTACTTTATGAAATTTATATAAAAGTTCATTTTACAATTCTCACCCATGAGGCTACTAGTGTTTTCTTTTGTTTTTAGCCGAATTTCGAAAGAAAATAAGAGCTATACACTCGACCCAACTTGAAAACGGTTGGACTGATAAGTAGTAGTAAATATGTTTCAAAATTGCAGATTTTTTTGTGAAGTGTCCTAGTAGGATTCTTCAGATATATCTTTTTGTTTTGTTTTCGATCCGATTCAAAATGGTGCAGTTATACCGTTTAATCGTTTTTGGTTACGGATTTGAAGAGTATATAAGCCCGAGTTCAATTTGTGAGTTATATATCATTCGAAAGGTAATTAAATTTACTGCAATCCTGAGCAAAGGTATTTTAGGTACGGTTCCCGGATCAAAGAAGAAAATTCATAGGAAACTCCCAAAATATGAATTGTTCACT
>JAGFPH010000198.1:64339-77029 GCA_018207615.1 Philaenus spumarius | reverse complement strand
TTTCTCCTACTCATAAGCCCGAGTACAATACAATTTGTGAGTTATATCATTCGAAAGGAAATTAAATTTACTATAATCACGTGCAAAGTTATTTTTTGTACCCCGGAACAAGGAACAAAATTCATAGGAATCTCCCAGTAAACTAGTTATTCCCGGATAAGAACATTCGGCGATAGTAAAGCGACAGTGCTGCTTACGTTTTTTTTTAATTCCTAGCTATACATTTCAGAAATATTGCTTCATTCAGTATTTCATTGTATAATTATGTTATATAAATATTCAAAATGTATACATTTTATTTATAGTCACACTCAGATCAACCAAAAACACATCCAAACTGCCACCCTAATATTTAATTTACTTTTAGTTATTAATTTTAACTCGCCTCCAACACAAATATAAGCACCAACAAAGTGTAGTTATTATTATTTTTTTTCCTTTCTGGAGTCACCGCTCTTGCTTTCCTACATTTAATCAGCAATTAATGTTACGTGAGTACGTTGTCTGTTCACTGATTGATTCAATGCCTGCTCATTAGTGCTCATGACTGCTTTGTCAGAACGTCCAAAGGTAACCCTTGCACATTTGTTGGTGATTTCCATATTTGTATTGAATCAATAATTTAACAAGTATTATGTTAAAACAATAGTTCTACAGCCTAAAGTAACCTGACATTTTTGTTTTAGAGTCTCTGACAACTTTACTAGGCGTTGTAAACGATATGTACATTTGTGTCCATCTAACTGTAGGAATACAATATGTTATTTAGTTTTCATTAAATTATTGCTTGTAAATCTTTTTTGTTGGTGAACTAGGAGTTTTATTTTTTGCTTTAACTTGAAATTTGTTCCGTTCGATTCAGTCCATAAAACAAAACACGTTTTAAATTCAATTTCACTATACAAAAAACAGATAATAAACAACATTTCTCTATTTAAAAATAAGTTTACACGTATAAATTTACACGAATGTCTGTCAAGTGCATATAGTTTCGTGGCCTGCGTGTGTATGTGTAATGTTTTGTGTTTTTATTTGGGTGGTAATTATATGACAAGCTCTATCGAGTGATGACATACTGATGATGAAGTTTCGACTTCGAAACGCGTCTATTTAATAAGACGAAGAAGAAAGCCGCATGACGGAATAAAAAAGGTAATAGTTATATTTATTACTATACATTATTATTTAATGGCTTGGACACCGAAACAATGAACATTAAAAATATTTAGTATAGTTTGTGTTGTTTTTACGTCTAACAATGGCGTTGTTTTTCAAATTTCTATAAAAACACGCGTGGATTCAAATGCAACGTTGTGTCAAAATTTGAAAGGAATCGGTGAAGAACTTTCGCATATTTAAGATTTTGAACGAATGAACATTTATATTTTTATTTATATAGGTAGATTAAAATTGTTACCAGTTGTTCAACAGCGTCTTTATTTGTATTTCGGGAGATTTATGTTTTTGCACTTGGAGAAAAATTAAAATCATAATTCATAATAATTATCTAAATATGAATTAAGGGTCTTCCTCGTCAAATAACACCATAATTCAGAAAATTATACCAGTATTTTTTTTACAGAATGTAGCTTTAAAAATAGCTCTGCAATTTGCACAAAATCCGACGTTTTCATATTTTTTTAACATCAATAAAAACAAAAAATTCCACTTATAATATTTCAGTAAGTTTTTATAAAATATACCCTTACTAAAATATAATATAATCGTTGTTATTAATACAAAAGTAGACCCTTTCAGTTGCTAATTTCCTTATTAGTAGTGAATTTACTTTGTATGAGTTATATAGACAAAAAATTATACGACAATGAAATACACAAACAAAAAACAATAACCAATACACGGCACTAAATAACAAATACGATGTTGGTATAGTAAAGTAGCGTACACACCTCTGTACTTAGATTGCATAACCACGCCTGATTCATAACTGCGTTGAATAAATAATGTGGATTTATTCTAGCAGAACAACTGAAAACAATATTTTAAAAGGGAAACGGGTAATACTCGGGCTAAAGTATTTTCAGCTCACTATCCACCACTCGTAAAGTTACTCAAACTTTGAAGTATTACTTTCGATTGCTAAATATTTATTTACTTATCTTAAGTATTTAAAAAAAAAAAATCTTTTTCTAAACCTCTATAGCTTCAAAGCCTTTTACTTGTGGTAAATAATTAAGACATTTTTAGCAATAGTAATTGAAGGGAGATTGAGATCTTATATAATTTTAAATAAATAATAATTCGACCACGCACCTGAACCGCTAACGTAAGTTCCAAAAATAAGTTTATATGTTTTAGGGTTTCAACCAACTATTTGGGAAATTGGTCTACTCCCGAAGACGTTGAATAGCTGCCTACGTGTACGAAATGTATTAGTGGAATTTGTTTGTCAGCCTGCAAACCCGGCTCAAGAGCAGCTTCGTTCCGCTCGCAGCGGAGAGTTTGCATCCCGGCCGTCGACCTCGTAACAGAAGATGCTCCACGGTAAAATCCCCCTCGTGGATTTGAGCCGAGTACTTATATGGTATTTTACGTTTTGATTACGCCAACCCCCGTATTGGGAGTGTCTTCAATACACAATGCATTGCGTGCTTCACACGCCAACTCCCGTATCGGGAGTATCTTCAATACACAATGCATTGCGTGCTTCACACGCCAGCCCCCGTATTGGGAGTATCTTCAATATACAATACATTGCGTGCTTCGCACGCCATTCCGCATATTGGGGTTATTTTCAATACACAATGCATTGCGTGCGTCGCATGCCATTCCGCACATTGGGAGTATTTTCAATAAACGATGCATTGCGTGCTTCGCACGCCAACCCCCGTGTCGGGAGTATCTTCAATACACAATGCATTGCGTGCTTCGCACGCCAACCCCACGGTACAATCCACCTCATGGCTTTGAACCGGGTAGGCTTCTTTTATGGTACTTTACGTTTTGATCGATTTTGGAGGAACCAAGCGAGTTATAAGGTAGGCTCAAAAAATAGTTACTTCCGGTCAAAAAACGAGCTTCCGATTGTTGGATTTTTGTTGGCTAACGGACTCGTCCGAGCGACGTAGACAACCGACATGTGCATCGAATTTGAACCAAATCGGACTTAAAATGCGGTCGCTAGAGTGCGAACATATATATATGATTTTTAATGACACACCAAAACGTGTTCTGGAGACCATGATCGGTGCTCATTTGCTACTCCCGACCTTGGGTCTTACCATAAGGACAACTGCAATAGCTCATTTTTCCTATGGAAATTCGCTAATAACTACTGAGGAGAATTTCAGTGAATTAGCTTGTAGGTTATTAAATATTATAAATGGCAATTTTTAATTTGTTTTCACTGTAAAATTCGAAATCAAAATAAAACATTAAAACAAACAAATACACAGAAATAAAGTTACTGAATACATTTTAGTAAATACAGAAATAAAACCGCGAGGTTAAAGAACGCTATAAAACTCAAGTAAAATTTTAGTAACCTATTTCATTTCCATAAGCTCATATCCACAGTACAAATCTATTTAAAAAAAGTAGTAATTGTTTGAAGAATGTTGAACACTGTAGACAATATTTCAAAGCAGCTCATTCTTATGTCAAGTTATGTAAACAAAGTTCTATGTTCCGTTTGGAAACGACTCCATCGAGTAAAAAGGGTTTCGCGAATCGCTGTCTCAGTTTATAACCCTGGATATAAAAATGTGTTGTTGAATAAGTTTTATGTGTTGTGTTGCTGTGAGGTATACGCAATCAGCAGAAAGCCTTTGGACTACAGCCAGAAACATCGTCAAGATGAAGAGGAGTAGTTCAATGTAAAGTGATACGACGGAGTGCCACATGGCTCCGGGTTAGGTCTGCTTCTTTACATCTGACAGATAACACTTTGGCCCCCTACCGGGCTCGGGTCTCTCTGCTCGGCTCAAACACTGAAGGACAAACACGTTTAACGATATAATCGTTTTATTTGGCTTTTAGTGTTCAGTAAAGAATTAGACTTAAACGTTTATTATTATTATATTTTCTTGACCTTTAACTGCTATTTTTCCTTTAGATTTTCTTTTAGGGGTCATTGTGTTTTATTTAGGTTAATAATGCGTAAGGTAGCTAAAAATATCGCGTTATTGAGGGGAAACATTGAATTAATATTTACATACTTAAATAACTAAAGATTAACAATGTATTTACAGTTCCATATCATATTCAATATTAGAAATAATGAAAACAAACGATGTTAAAGCGTCGTGATAGTGACCTCAACCCATTTTGTGATTCAAGAACTTTAAGTCAAATACTTTTATGGAATAATAATTTACAAGTATACAGTTCAATTCTTTGATTTATTCTCTACACTTTCTTATAATAATATGTAATTTTTGGGCACAGGATATAGTATTCCTAAATTACTATTCAAAATAGGCCTAGTTTTGTTAACAGTCTTGTAGTAGGAACATAAAAACTGGTGTTTTCAAAATATGAACTTTGAAATTGATAAATATTTTTATACATTTCTTTTTAGAACTAAATTACGAAACTTTTTTACATTTATGAAAAAAATTACAACAAATATTGACTACTTTTAATGTAGGCCTAAAGTTGAACTTTTTCCTTTTGTTACTGAACATGCTTGTTTCTTGAGCTAATAACTTTGTTTATTTTACTTCAATCATTTTTTACTGGCATATATGAATTTTTTGAACATCTGTCTACAAAAAGCTACGGAACACTTTTGAATCGGTTTAGAATAAACGCATAAAAACATGGTTGAAATACAAAAACTTGGACGATTTTTAACAAATTTGAAGTTTACGGCCATTTTGTGAGCTTATCGTTAGAGATACGGAAAAAATCAAGAATACAATTTTGTTGAAAATCAAATTTGTTACTGACAAAATGTTATTAGTTTTTAAATTCGACTTACGGTTAAGCCACAAACTGGCTTTGGAAAAAAGCTTACACTGAGAGAAACGGTGCTGCCGCCATTCTAATTTTATTTAAGGGGTTAAAAATTAAAAATGGAAAAACCCGTATACATACATGGCTCGGCCTAGGAATAAGGAACATTCATGCAAAAAATCATCACAATCGATCAAGGCGTTTGGTCGTAATTGTGAGACAGACAGACGAAATGCCGAACGGTCAAGCTAAAACGCCCTTTGCATAAACTAGTAGTTCTGTGAACAGTAGACCACGCTCGTTGAAATAACAAATGTGGTTTTGAGCTTAGGTTAAAAATAGTGTGCCAGTAAGGAAGTAAGCACAAGGTTTAGCCAGTGAAACATTATTTACAATTCCCGGGATTCCGGGATTTCTAGTTCTCGTTTTTATTTCTTTTCTTGAGCTTTTACTGCTAAAGATTTTCTTTTAGGGGCATTGTGCTTTATTTAGGTTAATAATGCGTAAGATAGCTAAAAATATCGCGTTATAGAGGGACAACATACAATTAAATATTTACATACTTAAATAACTCAAACTTAACAATGTATCATAAGTTAACTTAAGTTCCATATCATATTCCAATATTAGAAATAATGAAAACAAATGATGTTAAAACGTCGTGATAGTGATCTCAACCCATGTACCAACACTTCCCACGGTGTCAAACGGTCATTTTTTGTATGTCCTTTATCGCCGCGAGGTTTCATTTGTTTCATCTCATTTTGTAAATCAAGTAAAGCTAAGTCAAATACTTTTATGAAATTTACAATGATAATTTACACGTATACAGTTTAATTCTTTGATTTGTCCTCTACACTTTTTTATAATAATATGTTATTTTTGGGCAAATGATATATTCCTGAATTACTATTCAAAACAGGCCTAGTTTTGTTAGCAATCTTGTAGTAGGAACATAAAAACTGGTGTTTTCAAAATAATAAATTTGAAATTGATAAATATTTGTATACAATTCTATTTAGAACTAAATTACGAAACTTTTTTACATTTTTGAAAAAATTACACAAATTTTTACTACTTTTTATGTAGTCCTAAAGTTAAACATTTTCCTTTCGTTACTGAACGTGATTGTTTCTTGAGCTAATAACTTTCTTAATTTTACTTCAATAATTTTTTTTACTGGCATGTATGAATTCTTTAAACCTTTATCTACAAAAAAGCTATGGAACACGTTTGATTAGGTTTAGAATAAACGTATAAAAACATGGTTGAAATACAAAAACTTGGACGATTTTGAACAAATTCGATGTTTACGGCCATTTTGTGAGCTTACCGTTAGAGATACGGAAAAAAAATCAAGAATAAAATCTTGTTTAAAATTTAATTTGCTTTTAGCAAAATGTTATTAGTTTTTAAATTCGACTTACGGCTAAGCCACAAACTGGCTTTGGAAAAAAGCTTACACTTAGAGAAACGGTCCGGCCGCCATTTTTATTTTATTTAAGGGGTTAAAAATGAAAAATGGAAAAAACCTTATATATACATGGCTCGGCCTAGGAATAAGGAACATTCGTGCAAAAAATCATCAAAATCGGTCAAGGCGTTTGGCCGTAATCGTGAGACAGACACACAGACACACAGACACACAGACGAAATGCCGAACGGTCGAGTTAAAACGGAGACCTCGCAATTAGGAAGAACATACATTTTAGTTCTGTAGAACGAGACCAGAAATGATTTAGTTTATTTGTTCTGATTAAATAAAAATAGATATATTTTCAAACAATTTCAACATTCTTCACTTGATAATGGAATGTACACATGTATGCGCTATTATATGTACATATATTTGAGTGGGAACATTAAATTTGTGCTCACGAGTACAATAAAGTACTTTAGTAACTAGATGTACAAGCAACTAACAAAGCGTCGAGAGTTATTGCCACGGCGAACGCAAGGAGAGAGGAGGCACTGTTTTGTTGCGAAAACACAGAATTGATTTCACAAAAAGCCCGCCTCATACCCCGTGTTGACTGGGGGCGACGTCGCGGTGGCGCCGCGACGCTCCATCATCTGACAAACGACTTGCATCCTTCTGTACCATAATGATACTTGTTTGTCTAGCGGCGAACATCAGTGTTTGACATTTATTGTGTCCGTGATGGCGAAACATATTTTGTAGGAAAATACGAGTAAACGGTGATTGTAAAAAGTTTTCAGTCGAAAAAAAGGAGAATGCACCTTATATAGGGACACTTTCGTGATGGCTATGTTTATAAATGTTTGAAATAAACACTGACAAAAATTATGTTAACTTGATGGCTAAAAATCAGCTCAGAATAAAACAATTCGAATAGTTTATTTTTTTAATTATAGAAGTTGCTAATTAATTGAGTAGTAAGTAGTAAGAACAAATAAATAAATAAAATTGCGAGTTCTGATAATGTAGGTCTAAAGTAGCATAAGTTCTGCCAATAAATTATAATGCTTTAACACTAGTTTTTAGCGAATTTCCATAGGAAATATAAGCTATTGCAGTGTCACTTATGGTGAGACCTAAGGTCGGGAGTAGTCAATGAGCACAGGCCTTGGTCCCCAGAGGACTTTTTGGTTTGTGATTATAAATCTATTTATATAAAAGCCAAATCCACTGACTCACTGATCACGTGTTCTCAAAAACTACTGAACGGATTGGAAAGAAATTTGGTATGTAGCTTCCTCTAAGGCCGATAGGTGCTCACTAAGAAAATAGAGGGGTTTGGGGGGTCAAAGTACTAAATCACGATTTCTCTAAAACTACTGAACGGATTGGAATGAAATTTGGTATATAGCTTCCTCTAGGACCGTAGGTGCTGATAAGAAAGGGTTTAAAAAAAATCGAAATTTTAGGGAGTTGGGGGGGGGGGTCAAAGTTACTAAATCACGATTTCTCTAAAACTACTGAACGGATTGGAATGAAATTTTGTATGTAGCTTCCCCTAGGGCCCTAGGTGCTCGCTACGAAAGGGTTTTTAAAAAAATCGAAATTTCAGGTGAGGTTTGGAGGGGGTCAAATTTACTAAACATCCCCATAAGAAATACATAGTTTAATATATTTATTGATATAATATATTTTTTGTTAATATACATTTAACTTTGATTTGTCTATCCGTGCAAAGCCGGATAGGACCAGCTAGTTATATATATATATGTGTGTGTAACAGCATTTTACGTCCGATTGAGTTCAAATGTTGTACACACGTTCGATTTCTATGGGGCTCTGACGAGTTCGTTAGCCAACAAAATTACGTTTTCGACCGGAAGTAATAATTCATTGAGATTTTTCGTTCTAGTACGAAAAGTGTATGCGTTTATCTAAAAAAATATGGAGACCATTCTGAACAATTTATTTTTTACACGACCTTATAGCATTTCTGGTTCCCCCAAAATCGACCAAAACGTAGAATACCATAAAAAGCTAGTGTTTCCTCTGCTAGCGGAACGAAGCAACGCTTGAGCCGCGGTTGGAGGCTGAGGTGCAAACAAATCCTACTAATTTATTTCGTACACGCAGGCAGCTATTCAGCGCCTTCATGAGTAGACCAATTTGCCAAATAGTTGTTTTGAAATCTTGAAATATATAAACTCAATTCTGGAAATTCGCTCAACTCACTCGCGGTTCAGCTGCGAGGTTGAATTATGTAACATATTTATTATATCTAAAAGTCTTAATTATTGGTCATCATTGCCTGAAAATATTTTCTTCTACATGTCGATAGAACTCAACACCTTTCACCTACGAAATGAAATATAATGTCTATAACACCAACAGGAGGCAGTTGGCATGCAGGCAATAACTTTACTTACCAGATCTTTGGAACAGAAGTTCCTGATGTCCATCATCCTCTGGTTATACACCTCTCTGTCTCCTCCGTTAATGGATGTTGACATCAGCTGCAACAGGGGAAAAATTTAATTAGAAACTGTTGTTAGTTATTGAAAAGAAAAACACGTTCCAAACTGTAAAGTATTGTTGAAACGAAAATCTATTGATAGTAGATTACTAGTTGTAAAGCAATTTAGTTTGATTTTGATGACTAGTTTAATTTAGATTTAGATATTTATTTAATTTCCTATATATATGCACACACACACAAACAAAATAAGAATATAACTACAAAATGAGGTGTAAAATAAAATAACAACCTATAGTACATCAATTCCTATAAAAGCGAGTGTACGTTAGTACGTTCCTACGTGGGTAACATAATATAACAGCTGATTTCAAGCATCATCTTAATACTATACTTTGGGGTTATGTTTACAATTTCAATCAATAATATAATGTTTTTAAATTTGTTTCTTAAATATTAGTTATATAACTAATATATACTATAATATGTTATAAGATTTGCTTTGAGGTTATAAAATGAATATAAATACAACCTTTTATCATAAATATGTTCATTTATACAAATTTAAAGAAGAAATGCCCATTCTTTTAGCTTCAGAAACATTCGTACATATTTGCATAACATAATACACATATTTGATTATTAATTTCATCATTATAATATTAATAACTTCTAAATAATTTTATATATCATTATGAAATAGAAAACAATTAAAAGATAATATTTTTACCTATATTTGGTTATATAATATATATAAATAACAAATTTTAACAAAGTAGGGATACAGCTTTATAAAAAACATATCTAAGTATCCTTATTAATTGTAGGCCTACACATTTACCGAGTTAAAATTCCCCTCAGATTAGTTAAGTAAGCCCACATAAAATTTGTTGTTTTTAAATAGTATTTTTTTAAATTATGTGTTTCTGATGTGTATCTAATTAATCTGCCTGTGATTTTTTCACGGGGGCTTACTAGTATAAAATAAAACTTAACTTTAAAAAAAAGTGACACAGAATAGCTTCTGTAGAGGAATAAAATATTTTGCAACCTCTAACTCGATTCCACGATCACCGTGCAGTACAGGTCTTACGGGCGAATAGACATGCTACTACCATTACAGCGAACATCACGTTTATTGTCATGCGGGTTGCGTCAACTGACCGAGCGTAGCATGGGAGTTGATGTTTTTTAGTTGGCTATTATCTCTGAGACTGTAGTACGGATAACATGGCTTGGGCGCTCTGTACTGCACGGTGAACGTGGAATCGGGTGTAGGACAAGCCCGTTTTGAGGTTGCAGAATTAAATGCTAATTTACTTATAGGAGCAGTTAAATCTACAATATAATATAAAAACATATTATGGATAAAACACACAAATAGCGGGGAGAAATGTAAAGACAAAGAAGTAATAAACGGGTTCCTAAACAAACAGCAAAACTAATAAAAGGTTTAAGCGTAATTATATAAAATGTTTTATACTGTACATATAAATCAAATTGAATTGTCCTTCTGAGATTTCGAAATAAATGCGTTCTTTTAGGCTCTTATGGTTATTCACAATTTACCAAAACCTAAACATGCATTTTTTCATTTTCTGTCTGACTTTCTGTCTGTTTGTTCGTTCGGGCTAATCTCCGGAACAGCTGAATCAATTTTGACAAAACTTTCATCTGCATATAGAGGACTTTTCAGGGAATAATCTAGGCTACTTTTATCCCGGAAATATTTAAAGTTCCTATTTAAAATTTGAAAAGTGAAAAATTATGGAAAAAATTGAGGTTTTTGCGAACGGACGTGACTCGTGACCATCATAAATGTAACAACTAATTTGGATCTGAAGTTTAACACTTTGACAAGATCGTCTGTGTTTTAATTTACTGTATACGCTCGTTTAACTGTTAAATATATATCAAAAGAGTATGCAATAATGTGAAATGTTTTGATAGATGTTAAACAAACTTCAAAACCTGATTTGTAATTTATATGTTCGTTCGAGACTAAACTTATTTAATTTAGTTAGTAACAAACTGGCGGAAAACGTTATTTTTAACGTTTATTGGTAGGTTTTTACGTAGGCCTAAAAGAGATGCATAGATCGATTTGGGCGAAACTCACTGTGCGCTTTTGGACCATGAAACTCGGATTTAAAACAGTTCTTTTTAATTGCGTGAGTGGTAAGGTACAACATTTATCCGATTTTCCTTTTATTTATTTAATCGCATCAATCACTCAGTCATGTGTCAGTCTAGTCACGTTCAAGTGCAGTTTGATGTATGTGAATGTAATTAATAATTTCCTACATTTTGTATAATTTTTTTGGCAAAGTTTACCGAAGAATAATTTTCTATAATAGGGTCTAAACGTTGAAGAGCATGAACAGTTAAAACACGAATTAGGGTACACGACGTGTATTCGATACATCAAATTAAAGCCCTTTAAAACCCCGGAATTTCTGTGATAAGGAAATAAAACGCATACATTCGTTATGTACAGAAATTTATTTTGTAATCTATTTTATATTTGTTAAAATACGGAAAGAGATATCCTAAACCAGTTCTTGGGAAGTTGTTAAAACCCACTGCTACAACCCCATGTCAACAATTTGTAATAAACAGATTTTATGACTTGGGATACGACGTATTAAAATTGTTTATAAAACACGAATTTCTGTGGTAGTAAAATAAAAATTTCTTCGCGTATTTCTACAAAATAAGCTTTTTAACATCGACTTATATTGCACTGCTTGATTCGCTCACCCCATGGCGAAGTCAATGCAAACAGATGGTTGTATACTCTGATGTCAGAGTGAAAATATTTTCACGAAAATTACGATTGAACGGTGATCTGTACATATCTAATGTAAGGCAGACATCGACATAGACACTACTATCCCCAATTCGAATTGCAGGATGCGTTGTAAATTCACCATTAATATTAAATATTCAATAATCAGCATTTGAAACAAATATTGATTTTACCAACTAAAGGAAACAATATAAAACGCAACACCATATGTTTGGCTCAGATGTTTGTTAGAATAATAACCTGATTCCAATGTGCCAAATTAGTTGCAAATATACGTTTCGGTTGTTTCGGTTCGTTGTAGGTCTAACTTAAAATTATGTTAAGTTTTTTTATACAAACCAGCTGTATTATGTATAATATATAGCTACATGTGCTTGAAGTGAATTATAAATACAGTAAGCGTTTTTCGTAGATTTTTTCGTGATTTTGTTAATCTAAAATAAAAAAGCTGTTAGCTGTGAATAATAAACTCATTATAAATTTACTAAGTTGGTTGCTATGGTAATGAACGTAAACAAACATTTGTTGCTAAGCTTTTGATCCGAACAGCTGTTTTATCTGTAATAGGGCTAGTAGTGTACCACCAAATTTTCACCATTTTTACGCTTTAAAATAAAAAATTAACGCAATAAAAGAATTCTATGACCCCATAAGAATATACCTTTAAATTTTCGTGTTTGTATCTTAAATGGTTTTTGCTCTAAGTTGATTCTATGCAGATTATAGTATTTATGTACTTCAAACTTTAAATAACAAATTTATACTATTCAATTAGTAAAATTACTTCATTGCTTCGAACATTGTAAAGTTTAAAATATTAGTAATTCTTTCGGTTGAAGTTCATAACTTGTCCGTTAAAACTTGCGAAGGAAGAGCCCGTGTAGAAAAATCGAATGTAAGTCTAAGAATAGGCTTTAATATCTATCTATATATATATATAAAAGCGAAATACTACTCACTCACTGACTCACTCATCACGATTTCTCAAAAACCTCCGAACGTATTGAAATACAATTTGGTACATAGCTTCCTCTAGGGCCATAGGTGCTCACTAAGAAAGGGTTTGAAAAA
>JAGFPH010000198.1:35028-50564 GCA_018207615.1 Philaenus spumarius | reverse complement strand
TTAAGAAGAAAAGGTTCCGCACCTTAAAAGGAAAAGGTTCCGTACCTTTAAAGGGAAAAAGTTCCACACCTGAAAGGTAAAGGTTCCGCACCTTAACAGGAAAGGGTTCCGTATTTTGTGTGACTTAAGTTTGATACTCCCAAAAATAAATGGTTTATGATACGGTTGTGTTAGGTCTTTTGACGGCTGATATCCAATTGCACCGGCGGTCAAAGGAATTTGCAAGGGTCAAAACATTCCTGCGTCCGAAAAGTGTCTAATTGCACCGGTGGTCAAAATCTACCCACCCCAATTATCCCCGCTGCAAATTCACTATTTAGTCACAGAATTTTACCGATAACAGTATGATTATAATATTTCGTCGTTATTATCACATTATATAATTAGAATTAAAAAAAAACCAGAGTTACTAACCTATACTGTTTAGTCACAGTATGTTGCCGATAACAGTATGATTATAATATTTCGTCGTTATTATCACGTTTAACGTCATTAAAATTATAGATTTGAAAATCCACTGCGCTAACGTGCTTTATATAGACAAGCCCAGACTTTATTTAATCTGAATAATTTAGATTGACAGCCGGTGCAATTGGAACACCTCCCAAAAGGGGCTCCGGTGCAACTGGACACATCAGTTTGGGGCTGATCCCTGACCACCGGTGCAATTGGACATCTCCCCTTTTGACAGGGCTTCATTGAATGATATCAAAAGTACCGAGCGCTCACATTATACAAGTGGGAAATAATTTATATTTTAAGGTGTTTATTACACAATCAATATTTTCACTTTATTTAAAGTAAATACAAAATGTAAACACATTGTTTACAGTAATCTGTTGTGGTAAACTGAATTTGTATAAGGTTTGAAAGTAAATGTAATTACATGGCAGGCGAGGTGTGTGTTGGGGCTGGGAGGGGACTACTTAGAGCTCAAGCTGTGGGTAATGGCAGGGTTTACGAGCTTAAGCTACGGACCAATGGGAAGCAATATTTATCACGAGAGCTTTATTATTGCTGGTAATATTTAATTTTAAAGTTTTAATTCAGTTTTCCTCGAAACTAAGGAAGTAAGGACTTGGTGGAAAGTAAATTTAATACCGGTTCGAACTTTTAAAGATAGGCCAAACGGCAAGACGAGGTTTCATTCGGCCGAAGTGTCTGCACATTTAATCGTCTTTAACAAGGTACAAGAAAGTTTCAAACGTTTGATATTTCGGAAATGAATTTATTATTTTTACAAATCTTATAATACTAGTTTAAACAGAGAATAAATACTTGCAGCTTGCATTGTTAATACACCTTCTATCTCTTTAAATTCTTAATTGTTTTAAGTTTTTTATAGGCGCACAACGTCCAAAAAATGTGTATACATGTGTGTATAGCAGAGTATATAGGCCTAGTTTTCTTGTTGCTGAGGGTGAATCGGATTTTACCGTCACGCGTATCACCATGCATTTTGTGAAACGCTCCTAATGTGAAACGCTCTATTCCATCTGTTTGAGAAAAAAATTTATTCTTGCCGAGATTCGAACCAGCAGGTCCAACTCCACAAACCAGCGCCTTAGCCGGTTAGGCCACGATCGCTTAGCTAATTTAGTAAATTTGAGTTGGGTATATAAGTGTAACAGATTGTCCTACGTCATAGGCTTAATCTGTTAATGTTAATACAATGTATAGTTTAGTTAGTAAAACCTCTGAAATGAACATCGTGCTTCCTCATTTCATAAGTTGTGTTAAAAAATTATCATTGTGCTTCCTCATTTCGTAAGTTAATTAAATGTTTACACTTCTCCCGCGTGGTCTTAAGCACGCAATTACATTTTTTCGTTGTATTCTTTTTGTTACATATTTATAGCAATGAATACTTAATTTAAGTATTCATTGTTTATAGTATCTGGAAAATCATATACCAATAATAGTTTACAGAGTCCTTTTACAAACGATACCCGAAGTTTAACAATAATTAATATCCAAAGAAAACAATGGCATGGTAGGGTATTAAATCAGCCTTCTAGATTTAAGGGTTATTTTTGTTGCTAAGTAAGTAAGGCGTGACTTTATTTTACCAGCCTCAGTTGGTATGTTGCAGACGACAACAATCTTTTTTAGAAAATAGAGTAGTGTTGCCAACCTATATACATTCTGCTGTTGAATGCAGGTAAACGTAATGTGGCTAAAGACTATAAGTCAGAATTTCAGGATTTTTTTTAATGCTTGCATTTTACTTTCTCACTATACTATAGTATAGAGAAAGTACCGGTATAGTGATCGCAAAAAAAATCGATGTTGAGATTTTTGTGGAAATATCCGTTTTGGGACTCACTGATTGTCTGTATGTATGTCTGTATGAATACAAAGCTACAGCGAAAAGTATTCGATCGATTTCAAACAAATTTGCACCAGACATGTCAAGTAGGCCTGTATAGATGCCCGAAAAACGGGTTTGAAAAATGTTGAAAAACAACCCCTCTTTTTGGCAAAAAAAACCCCAAAAAATGGGTTATTTTTTTATAAAAAAACGGCTCTAACGATTTTGATAAAATTTGGCTTATCTGTAGCCTTTAATGTACCCTGCCATGTGAAAAACACCGCATCTTTCTAATAGTTCTCGTTTAGCTAGTAATAATAATAATAACTGATTTTTTAGGGTTTTTTAGCCAAAAAGGGGGTAGTTTTTCAAAAGTTTCCAAAACCTTTTTTCGTGCAACTATACGGGCCTAATTGACGTGTTTTGTGCAAATTTGTTCGAAATCTATCGAATAGTTTTCTTTCTAGATAATAATAATAAGATTTATTACTTAATCTCCTACTTTAATAAATCACTTTTCCTACCCCACCTACAATTATGAAATCACAGTGAATCTGTTCAGTAATTTAAATATGTTTGTGATAAAGTATGTGCCAGTTCCTGGTACAGTTTATTTGTTTTATAATAGTTATTTGTATATCAAGGGTTCAAAGTTGAGTTTGTCATAGGAAATAAAGCCTACACTTTATTGAGTGACAATATTTATACGGTGATAAAGTAAACCTTGCAAATTAAATTACTGTTTTAGTTTTAAAAAAGATTTGTTTTACTAAACAAAACGTGATAACAGTACAATCTAGTTCACAAACGTTCTGTATATTTCATACTGTATTCTAGTTCGCATGTGTGCCACCAAGAGCAGCACAACTCTAAGCACAACAATCAAAATTATCAAAACAGCTTACATCAGCTAATTTACTTTGCACCTATTTTACAAAGTATTTTTTACGCACGCTGTGCGGTAAAAGTAAAAGAGAGGTAAAATTACTTGACACATGTAATTTATTTTGCGAACTGCTGTGATTGTGCAAACATTGATGTACCTTATGATTTGATTGTTTGATAATGTTTCATTTTATTCAACATTAAAATTTATAGGTTAGAAGTTGAATCTACTACTTTACTTAAATTTTACATTAAACGATATGATTCAATGTAAATATATGCAAATGTCTTCAGAACGGTTTGAAATATGGACGTTCGGTTTTCACCATTGATTTTGTCTTAAAATTCTACATTGAAATGGTGTATCACACGACCACTTTTCTATTTAAAAAAAAGTTGCATTCAAAATGGCACGTCCAAGATGGCGGACCAAATTTTTAGGTCTCACAATAAGACTCACTGCAACAGCTCCTTTTTCCCATGGAAATTCGCTGATAACTAATCGCAGTATAATACACCACACTTGGCCCTTCCAACTAAACTAATACAACCGTCTCTTTATGTCCTCCAGTTGGTACAGATCAAGGATGTCGTCAAAGGACTAAACTTGATGCACCGCAGATGTTCGTACCTAGTGTTCAAAGGAATCCATTTGCAGGTTTACAGTGTAGGCTGCGGACGTACTGTTAAATTCAGTAGGGAAGTCCTAATAGACTACGACTTGAGTTGAAAGAAGACATCATAAGAAATAAAAAGTTGTGTGTAGACTTTGTTTAGACACTTTTATGAACATAACCTCCACTAGACGAGTCGATTATGTGGTTGTCCATATTAAATTGGTTTTTTTATCAAATATAATTATATCCCTGTCTCAAAATATAACCGGAGATTTTAAGCGTTCAACAACGAGTCAAATTCTGTTCTGGTTTTGCACAACGACAAATATTTTACGTTTCATACCAGCTGACCCGTACGAAAATTTCGCAAGTTAGGAGCACTTACCTGATTTAGTAAGTTGATTTAATTTAGTTATTTACTTTTATTTATTTACTTTGGTTTATAAATAACAGTTGTTAACGCTTTACGTTGATTTAATTTGATTGATTTGCGTGATATATTACACCTGCATATAGAATGTAAACAATCTAACAAACAGCTGTCATGTTAGTTAAACAGATTGTTAATAGATGGCGCCTTTCATTAGGAACCATATGAAGTATAAAATTACAGTTTTTAAATCAATTTTTGTTGCGAAAACATGAATTTTAGGCGGTTTGTTTATTTTTCGTCAATAGCGGGGACCAAAAGCTTTAAAATGATGCTTGAATAATTAGTTTTGATGAAGTATTGAGGGAGATATCGCTTAGAGGCAAAACACACCTTTGAGGAATAATATATAAGGATTACGTTTAAACGTGTTTAATGGAATCAGTGCTGGTTTTCTAATGGAATACAAACGAACGAAGGAGAGTTGAAATAGAGAAATGGCGGGCACAGACGGAGATATAGTATTTGGCATGTTCAGTAAGAACTGGGCCTAAAATAGATCGGAACTGTCTCCGGCCAGCTGGTGAGTCATAGCGGCTCTCATAACAAGTTCAATAACTTGAGTGCAATACTCTAGGCTCCGGAATACCACTGTTGTAACACTGACCTTGTTGGATCCACTCCGCTGAGTCTTAGGGATTAAAGAAAAATATTTTAGAAATTTCGTTTGGCAAGGAACTTACTTCGTGAATTCTGCTTAACCAGGAAATAATTACAGAATGAACCTTATTATCTCGCATAAAAAAGACGCGCTAATTAAAAAAGTAAATAAAATAGATGTAAAAGTAAAATTTCGTATTGGTTCTATTACTCAAAATTTAAATATCATGTATCCAGCTAAACAGAGGAGCATTCGGGCTAAATATTACATTGCAAGATCGCTAATTTTAAAAGTCTATACTTTTTATTATTTATTTAAAAATAGTATAATAGTTATGAACCAAAAATCATGACATCATTTGAAATATATTAAATCAACGGTACCAGAAACTTGCACATACTTTCTCACAAACATATTTAAATTATTAAACAGATTCACAGTGACTTCATAATAGCATTAAAGTAGGAGAGTAACTAATAAGTATTATTGTTATTAGCTGAACGAGAATTTTTAGAAAGATGCTGTTTTTTGCATAAGGTTGGGTACATTAAGGGATACAAATAAGCCAAATTTGATCAAAAGCGTTAGAGCCGTTTTTATTAAAAAAATGATAACAGATTTTTGTGGGTTTTTTGGACAAAAAGGGGGTTGTTTTTCAAAATGTTTCAAAACTTTGTTTCGTGCATCTATACAGGCCTAATTGAAATGTTTTGTGCAAATTTGTTCGAAATCGATAGAATAGTTCTGTTTTCACTCTAGCTTTGTATACATACAAACAGACATACATTTTGTAAAAACCACTTTCCCACTTTGTCCCACAACGGATATTTCCACAGAAATCTCAACATAGATTTTTTTGCGATCACTATACTTTCTCTATACTACAGTATAGTGAGAAATTAAATGGTTACATTAGTGGTAATTAAATAAATGAAGTTGTCGCGTCGTTAGAATATTACATATACAGGGTGGGTGAAAGTCTGAGACCGGCTTAATCTATATATATATATATAAGCGAAATACCACTCACTCACTGACTCACTCATCACGATTTCTCAAAAACTACCGAACGGATTGAAATTAAATTTGGTATGTAGCTTCCTCTAGGGCCATAGGCAAGAAAGGGTTTTAAAAAAATCGAAATTTTAGGGTGGGGGGGTTTGGGGGATCAAAGTTATTAAATCACGATTTCTTCAAAACTACCGAACGGATTGGAATTAAATTTGTTATGTAGCTTTCTCTAGGGCCATAGGTGCTCACTAAGAAAGGGTATGAAAAATTTCGAAATTTTAGGTGGGGTATGGGGGGGATCAAAGTTACTAAAATCATAATTTCAGATCTTTTATTATTATGACAATAGTGCTTTTATTATTTAAGATCTATATATATATATATATATATATATATATATAAGCAAAATCCCACACACTGACTGAACACTTAAAAAGAATACAATTACGTTAAAAAGACTGAAAATACCAACCACCACGAGCAACGCCGTACGGGTCAGCTAGTATTTCGTATATAAGGAAAGTTTGAAGGTAGATGTGATTGAGGAATCTATTCTATGTAAAAGTACTAGTTTAGTAAGACTCAAAAATTTGGTCCGCCATCTTGGATGTGCCATTTTTAATGCAACTTTTTTCAAACAATACAAATTACTTGTTATATGTTCCTAAATTAATGAAAATTTGTACATTTATTTTTTACAACATACATGGAAAAATGATCTTTCATTTACATTTTGTCGTGAGCTCCTAAGAGTTGAAAATATAACAACCCCCATAAAAACGTGTATTCCTTAAAGCTAGAGAATAAACCCTTAATTTACATTTTTAATAATAGGACTATTTATATAAAATAACCTGTTTGCATTTCCTTCCACGCAAGTCACCGCAGGGGGTTGGCAAGTGAAGCGAGCAGGAATCGGAGTCCTCTAGTATTGTATAAAATGAATAAATAAATAAAAATGATAAAGTAAGCATACGTAACAAAAAAAGAGATAGAGTATTGACAAAAATATAATCTGTATTATTTAAGTGCGCGATTTATTCCAAAGCTCTTTATGGAAGACAGTACGGATTTACGGACAGGAGGTGATTACTTAATTGATTTATATTTGTAATTGGTTTGGAACATAAAATAATATAAATAATAAAGGCCTAATAATGCTGAAACTCGTGGACTAATAGCAGAACACCGATTTCGTTCATTGTGCTATTGTTTCACTTGATTGGTCACTCAATCTCGGTGTTGTTTGCAAACAAGGCCGTCTCACCGCACTCCGACTCCACGCACAAGACATGAATAACCGGCCACGTCAGAGAGGATTTGTCAAACCTTCACTCCGCTCGCCACAATTGACATGTCCCTCTCGGACAAGACTTGTCTCTGTTCTCCGTCGCGAATCCCACCCGTTCTTCTCTTTCATTATTTATTTCTAATCGTTCGATCCATCTCGTTCGGTTTAAAGTGCATTCATTCATTCGCACAGTGCGTGTGTGTGCGTATGTGTGTGTGTGTGTGTTTTTACTCACTGGCTACGCGGTATGGAAAATCGAATGATCTAACGTCTCTTCGTAGAAACATTTGCTCTGCAGAAATTATAAAATAATTCGACCACGCAGCTGAACCGCTGACATGAGTTTATAATATGTTTCAGGGCGCCAACCAACTATTTGGGGAATCGGCGTACTCAAGAAGGCGCCGAATAGCTGTCTGTGTGCACGAAATATTTTAGTAGAGTTTGTTCGCACCTCAACCTCCAGCGACCGGCTCGTGTGTCGCTTCGTTCCGCTCGCAGCGGAAACACGCTTTGCGAGTTTAAACCTCGACCTAGGAATTTGGACTTCTTCGCATAGCTCTCAGTGGGCGAATTCGCTTCGCCGTATTTCACGTCCGATTTTGTCCAAATTTGGTACACACGTTGGTTTCTAAGTCGCTGGGAAGAGATAGTTAGCCAAAAACAACAATAACCGAAAGCACGTTTTTTGACAGAAAGTATTTTTTTTAGACTTTCCGTACTAGAATAAAACTGTTTGTGGTTTTGTCTAAAAAAAAAAAATAATAAAGGTGATTGTTCAGCACATTTTGTTCTTTTACACGACTTTTTATCCCGTTTGGTTACCACAAAATCGATTGCAACTAAAGTCGATTATAATACCATAAAAAGTAGGCCTATCAGGTTTAAATCTACGTACAGAATTTTACCATGCGAATCAGTCCGCAAGGGCATCCGACAAGCAATGCGAGTTTTTCCGCTGCGAGCCGAGAGATTACCATGAGTTCTTGTGGTACTACATCTGAGATGCGTTGTTGACTTCAGCTGGTGCGGATTTCCCCTCCCACTGCCCGCACCCTGGCAACCAACCGCTAAAGTCAGCAAGATGTTGAGATCAGAGCCCATGTTTGAACTATCGGCACGAGAACGAGACGAGACACCGCTCAAGTCAGCAACGCATCTCAGTTGTAGGCCCATAAGAACCCATGTTGGGGCTAACGGCTCGGGATCCCGCTAAAGTCAGCAATGCATCTAAGATGTTGAGATCAGAGCCTATGTTTGAATTATCGGTACGAGAACGAGACGAGACACCGCTCGAGTCAGCAACGCATCTCAGATGTAGGCCCGTAAGAACCCATGTAGGGGCTAACGGCTCGGCATGTCTACTTAACTGTAATGGCAATATGTTCACTCTAAGACGAACAGTCAAACACGGTTTTGGTTTCATCTATCTCTAGCACAAACGACTCAAAGCACGGTTTAAATTACTCGTCTACAATTTTCTCAGAGAACGTTGAGAAAAGTTCGTAGTAAAGAGATTGGAGCCCTTAAGCAGATTGTCTTACCATAATAATACAAGTTTGTCGGCTTCGTCTTCTGTACACATTTTGTAAATAAGTATAACTTGTTTGCACGACATCTGGCGACGCCACAGTGATATTGCGCAGACTTACTTCCAGATGTAGATGAATTTAATGGTGTTTTTACAGTCGCACGCGCCCTTATTGTTATGTTTGTTTAGTGGTAATAATATATCCGCGGGTTTGAACCCAGAGTGGGCGGTGCGGAAGCGATATTTCTAATGAGCAGGCCTAGGTGATAAGCGACCGTGCTACTTCAAAGCGGGCCACAAATCAAAAACTCGGAGCCGTGGAGCCCGATTTAACTGAGCGTCCCTTTTTTAAACCAAGCGTGCCTCGGGCGAATCGATTCCAACAAAGAGACTCGAAAAGAAGGAAGCCGTTCTGTTTGAAATATAAAAATCCGTCTCGGTCCATGATGGATGGCGGACAGATGCGGCGCAAGGCGGGCGGGATCTGTCCGGAGTGCGAAATATTTTAACGATTCAATAAAACACCTCGTGGATGTGGGCTAACTATGGAAGGGTCATTCGTTCGCCACTTGGATATTCTAAGCTCTAATATAAGTTAAGAATAGTTATAAAAAGGTTATCCTAATAAAAATAGTAATATTAATAATAAAACAGTTTGTTTTCAAAGAAACTCATTTCGATAGGTTTGTATTGCGATGGTAAAAAAGTTTAAGCAATTGTATTTAAATATAAAAATAACTTAAAAAGATAACATAGTAATAATTGATATATTTTTCAGGCAAAGTTAGGACCATAGAGACTTCTCGATTTACACAATATATAAATCAAAATTCACACTACAAATAAAAATTAATAAACAAACAAAAAACCTTAAAAATAATAATTTCTTCGAAAACATAATGAACAAAAGAAAAAAACTAAAATTATACACATTTATATCTTTAGTAAAATAAAACTAAATGTAAATTAGACTACACTATATATAAATACACTTACACTCTCAAACAAAACAAAAACACATTCAAGAACACCCTTCAAAACACCCAAAAACCACCCGAGCAAGCAAAACTGTTGCAGGATCAAAAAACCCCAAAAGCCTTTTATTCGACTTAACACTATAATTGATGCATTTTCAAACTTTCCGGCAATGAATAAAGATAAATTTAAGTAAAAAATAAGACAGTTTCTACAAATCACCCGAGAAACTATTAATAAATAATCAGTTAGGCCCTATAATAGTTTTTTTATAATCTTGTGAATCCGCTTTGTGAATCCCCATTTGTAAATCCGGAAAAATTCACTTTGCGAGTTGCACCTCGACCTTGCGGCCTCGGGTTATGAACTTCGCTTCGCTCGCAGCGTACAAACTAGGCCGTCGGCCTCCCATCAGAAGATGCACCTACGGTAAAGTCTACCACGTGGGCCGTTTTGGGGGAACCAAGCGAGCTATAAGGTCGTGTAAAAAAAACAAAATGTGCAGATTAATATACTTCATTTAATTTTTTAGATAAAACTCTAAAAAAGTTCATTCTCGTAAGAAAAATGTCAAAAAATAGTTACTTCCGGTCGTTGGATATTTTTGGCTAACGAACTCGTCCGAGCGACGTAGACAACTAACGTGTGTACCAAATTTGGACCAAATCGGACTTAAAATGCAGCCGCTAGAGTGCAAACTAATACATATAATTTTTTAACGACATCCCAAAACGTGTTCTGGGCATGATGATCGGTGGCCATTTACTACTCCCAACCTTAGGTCTTACCATAAGGGTCACTGCATTAGCTCATCTTTGTTATGGAAATTCGTTAGTAATTGTTTGTAGGCTAATAATTTTACAAAACAATTTTTTGAGTTTTGTAAATTTTGTATTTAATTATGTTAACAACACAAAACTCTGACATTTGATATAAGTTATGCATTACTTTCTATTAAAAGTAAAACGAACAATTTTTAGAAGATAGTGAATAAGATACATAAATTTGTACAGTTAAAAAAAAAAGATAATAAACTAAACAATGTTAAAAGTAAAATTGAAAAAAAGTGGAATTAGTTTGAACAAAATCTTAGCAATAAAGTGAAAGCTGACGATTGTGTTCAGTCTAACTTAGCGAAAGTCTAACTTACAAAATGCGTTCAATAGTAGAATATAGTTTAAATAAAACAGACCATTAGGACGTTTTTTCTGTTTATAGATTGGACGCAGAGTTGAGCACCATCAATAAAATCTCTGTCATTAGCGCCTTCCTGCCAGAACCGTTTGACGTGAAAGGGGTAACATTTCTTTGTGGTAGCTTCGGTTAATTAAAAACAACATTAATTTGCTACAGCTCGAAGCCACGCATGCGCATAATACAATCAGCTGACCATTATTTCCTAACTGTCAAATGCGATTGTATAAAACGCAAGCCAATTCCAATTTTAAAATTGAAAGGTACAGTTTCGATACTGTTGTAAAATAAAAATTGGATACCTTAAATGTGATATATTTTCTTTCAGTTTTTTTTTTACAAACACTGAAAGATTGTTTAATATAAGCGATTTTTACTTAACAAAACCACAAAACTTTTCCTACAATATATGCTTCATCTCCACGTTAGAAATATTATAATACGACATAATATACTATATTCCCCGTAAACTTACTGTACTTTATTTCTCTCTCCATATCTTAAGAAAACTGTTAGTCTATATCCTATACTAATATTATAAAGAGGTAGAATTTGTTTGTATGTAGGGGGAAATCTGTGGAACTACTGAACCGATTGAAAAATAGTTTTACTAATAAAGCGCTACACTATCCCTGAGTAACATGGGCTATAATTCATTTTGATAAAAACATTTTTTATTTCAATACTGCATTTATAAATTTAGTTGGAAAAAATCTTAGGTTAGGACTAGACTGAAGAACTAACACATGTATTTACATTTATTACCATAGCAACCAATTGAATAAAATAACAGATAAAACTGCTGATTTCCACTAACAGCTGATTTCAAAGTTTGAAGCAATTATTTGTATTTCTAACTTTTAGGTTAGGTTTTTATTAAAGCGTAGACTTGAACCTTGCTGGTTCTTTTAACTTTTATTATAACTGTTGTTGTAAAATATACGAATTAATTTGATTTGAACATTTAACATTATTAATGTTAGTTTTGGGGTTATTATTAATCCTACATCTTTATTATAAAGAAAAGATAACAAGATTATGAGTATAGAAGGTTCCAACGGGGTTGGCGTGCGGAGCACGCAGGGGTTTTCCCTAGAGAAAATAAATGACTAACTTTATAATCTTAAAAACAAATACTACATTCTTTATGGTAAAATAATTACATAACTTTTTTAAATAACTCGACCACGTAGCTCAACAGCTGACGTGAGTAGAGCGAATATAAAAAATTAAGTTTATATGTTTTAGGGTTTCAACCAACTATTTGGGAAATTGGTCTATTCACGAAGAAGTTGAATAGCTGTCTACGTTTATGAAATATATTAGTAGAATTTGTTTGCACCTCAGCCTCCAACCCCGGCTCACGCGCTTTGAGTGTTTGCACCCAGACCCTATAGCGGCCTAGTATTTTGGACTGCTTCAGTTTGTTAGCAACGGACAAAGTCTCTTCGTGTGTCCCGGCTGTCGGCTTCTCCACGGCAAAATTCAGCTCGTGGATTTGAACGAAGTACTTTTATGTTATTTTACAATTTGATCGATTTTGGGAGAACCATACGGGGGCTGTAGGTAGTGTAAAAAGAATGGGCCAAAAAATCTTCTATATTTTTTTAGCTAAAACCCCAAAAAAATCGTACGTCGTAAAAATCCAACAACCAGAAGCACTTTTTTAATACTGTAAGTAAAAATGCCTTGAGACTTTTCGTACTAGATTGAAACTTTTTAGGTTTTATCTAAAAAAATTAATTTGTAGATTATTCTGCCTTTTTTTTATAAGACCTTATAGCATGTCTGGTTCCTCTAAAATCGATCAAAACGTAAAATACTATATAGTTAAACTAAAAGTATCATAAAAAGCGTCATTTAGAACGTACAGGCCTACATTAATTTTGGAAATTTGCTAACTCGCGTCAGCCGTTCAGTTTCGCGATCGAATTATTTCCGTCTAAGAACAATCGATAAAGCACAAACTGTAAATCGAAGTGCGCCCAGGACGGCGACTGCATTCGAGGCCGCGCAGCGAGAGAATCGCAATTTGATATTGTTTCTAGAACGGTCGGATTTATGGCAAATTTATACAATTTAATTCAGTACCAGAAAGGTTCGGCGTGGGAGGGAGAATTACAAAAGCGGCATATCTGGCCGGGACACGTTTGGTGCGATAGTAAACAGCTTCAAGATGGCTTGGCCGAGTTATCTTACTGCTTTTCTGGTGTCGAGGAAACGCTATTAACACGTTGAATAAAAGGTGTGTTTGAAATTACCGGACCCAGCGTTTTTACAGTGCAGTAAGTGTAGGAATTTTAATTTCTCTAAACTCCGAATGCATTATTAAGTTATAATTAGCGATTTTCCATAGGAAAAATGAGCTATTGCAGTGGCTCTTATGGCAATACCCAAGGTTGGGAGTAGCAAATGAGCATCGATCATGGTCTCCAGAACACGTTTTGAGGTGTCATTAAAAATCATATATGTATATATGACTTCGCACTCTAGCGGCCGCATTTTAAGTCCGATTCGGTCCAAATTTGGTACACATGTTGGTTGTCTACGTCGCTCGGACGAGTTCGTTAGCAAAAAAAATCCAACAATCGGAAGCACGTTTTTTGACCGGAAGTAACTATTTTTGAGATTTTTCTTACGAGAATGAATTTGTTTTTGGGTTTTTTCTACAAATATAAATGTAGGATGTTATTCTGCACATTTTGTTTTTTTACGCGACCTTATAGCTCGCTTGGTTCCCCCAAAATCGATCAAAACGTAAAATACCATAGAAGTACCCGGTTCAAAGCCATGTTTGTTTGATTGTTTATCGCCTTTATTTGGGCGCAGTCGAGGCTATGAAGCCCCTTCTACTGAACCCATCAACAAAATACATAAATAATTACAAAATTTATAACAAAATTATAATAAAGACAAATATAAAGAATAATATAAACTAACATGACTCATGCTACAAATAAAATAGGTAAATCATAAATAAAATATCCGCGAAATACACACATACATACACATGCCTACATCCATACATACACACCCATATACACACAATAGATACTATACATACTTTACATACAATACATATCTATAAATACTACGCAAATTTTTAATGAAATAACAAAGAAAAACTTTAAATTTAAATTACAAAACTAAAAACAACCACAAACTTCAGTGGTGGAATCTACCGTGGGGTTGGCGTGCGAAGCACGCAATGCATTGTGTGTTGAAGATACTCCATATATCCGGAATGGCTTGCGAAGCACGCAATGCTTTGTGTATTGAAGATACTCCCAATATGCGGAATTGCGTGCGAACCATTTTGCAGCTATTCAGCACCGTCGTGAGTAGACCTATGTCCCAAATTGTTGGTTGAAACCCTAAAACATATTCCTATAAACTTAATTTTGGAAATTTGCTTAACTCACGTCAGAGGTTCAGCTGCGTGGTCGAATTATTACTAAATTTAAAATAGTGTACGGAAAATATGTGAAACTAGCTGACCCGCGCGAACATTTCGCAAGATTGAGTAGACCTAACCTGATTTAACACGTTGATTTAATTCAGTTAATTACGTTTATTTATTTACGTTGGTTTATACATAACAGTGTATAAAAACGTACAACGCTTTACGTTGATTTAATTTGATTGATTTGCGTGATAGAATAAACAATCTAACAGCTGTCATGTTAGTTAAACAAATTGTTAATATTTGGCGCATTTCATTAGGAACCATATAAAGTATAATATAAATGTTTTTTAAATACATTTTTGTAAAGAAAACATGAATTTTAAGATGTTAGTCTATCTTCAATAGTGGGGAGCATAAGGTTTAAAATGATGCTTGAATAATTAATTTTGATGAAGAATTAAGTGAGATATCATTTAGCGACAAAAAATACCTTTGAGAAATAATACATAAGGATTGAAGAATAATGTGATGTTCTTGAAGAAGTGTTCTTGAACTAGGTCTACATGAATCTTTAACATTATTAATATTAAGTCATACAACTCTACTCAGCTGTACATAAAACGAAATCAACGTCCTTAGTGTTTTCCTCGTTAAACCTTTCTTTAAAATGACTTAAGGAAGATTTGTTCGCATTTTATTCTAAACGAGATAAAGGAAACGAGTCGCCGTCGAAGAATGGCTGCACGCGAGGTCTTCAGGTAATTGGCCACCAACACTTCTCGAGGCCTATCTGTTCTTGTCATCTGTCTCCGAGATTCAGGAATTCCGCAAACACAATAAATCACGCACCACTCCTCCCCACATATCTAGATCAATTCATTACAGCCTTCTTATTCTTCATTAATTAAACTTTACTTTGTACGATCACGTGTGCGATAGCTTCGAGGATTGTATCTTCTTTCTTTCTTTGTTTTTGAGGTTAGGTTTACTGCAATCGTTGGATACGAACGCTACAACAATGTACGTGTTCTATGCGTAGAAGTGAATACAATAATTCGACCACGCAGCTGAACCGCTGACGTGATTCGAGCGAATTTCCAAAATTACGTATTATATGTTTTAGAGTTTCAACCAACTATTTGGGAAATTGATCTACTCACGAAGGAGCTGAATGGTGTGTGCAAAATATATTAGTAGAATTTGTTTGCAGCTAACTTGGTCTACTCACGAAGGCGCTGCTTCGTTCCGCTCGCACATTAAAAACTCGCTTTGTGAGTTTGCACC
>JAGFPH010000198.1:969-11472 GCA_018207615.1 Philaenus spumarius | reverse complement strand
AAAATCAGTTATTATTTTATTATTAGCTAAACGAGAATTTTTAGAAAGATGCGGTTTTTTTGCATATGGTAGGGTACATTAAAGGCTACAAATAAGCCAAATTTAATGAAAAACGTTAGCGTTTTTCTATAAAAAAAAAAATTGATTTTTTGGCGTTTTGTTTTGCCAATAAGGGGATTGTTTTTTTAACATTTTTCAAACCCGTTTTTCGTGCATCTATACACGCCTTTTTGACATGTCTGGTGCAAATTTGTTTGAGAATTGTAAACTTTTTAATTAACATAACTTACGAAATAAGGAAACATAATGTTCATTTTTTTAACACATCTTACGAAATAAGGAAGCACAATATTAATTTTTTTAACACAACTTATGAAATGAGGAAGCACCATGTTCAATTCAGAGGTTTTACCTAACTAAACTATACATTGTATTAACATTATCAGATTAAGCCTATGACGTAGGACAATCTGTTACACTTATATACCCAACTCAAATATACTAAATTAACTAAGCGATCGTGGCCTTGCCGGCTAAGGCGCTGGTTTGTGGGGTTGGACTCTGCTGGTTCGAATCTAGGCAAGAATAAAACCTTTGATCAAACAGATGGAATAGAGCGTTTCACTTTAGGAGCGTTTCACATTAGAGCGTTTCACAAAATGCATGGTGATACGCGTGACGGTAAAATCCGATTCACCCACAGCAACAAGAAAACTATATACTCTGCTATACAAACATGTATACAAATTTGTTCTACGTTGTGCGCCTATAGAAGTTTACACTTCTAAACTTAAAAAAAATAATAATTTAAAGAGATGGAAGTATTAACAATACAAACTGCAAGTATTTATTCTCTATTTAAACTAGTATTTTGAGATTTGTAAAAATAATAAATTCATTCCCGAAATATCCAACATTTTGAAACTTTCTTGTACCTTGTTAAAGAAGATTAAATGTGCAGACACTTCGGCCGAATGAAACCTCGTCTTTCCTTTTGGCCTCTCTTTAAAAGTTCGAACCGGTATTAAATTTACTTTCCACCAAGTCCTTACTTCCTTAGTTTCGAAGTAAACTAAATTAAAAGTTTAAAATTAAATATTAGCAGCAATAATAAAGCTCTCATGATAAATAACTGCTTCCCATTGGTCCGTAGCTTAAGCTCGTAAACCCTGCCATTACCCACAGCTTGAGCTCTAAGTAGTCCCCCCTCCCCAGCTCCAACACACACCTCGCCTGCCATGTAATTACATTTACTTTCAAACCTTATACAAATTCAGTTTACCACATCACATTACTGTAAACAATGTGTTTACATTTTGTATTTACTTTAATTAAAGTGAATTATTGATTGTGCAATAAACAACTTCAAATATAATTTATTTCCCACTTGTATAATGTGAGCGCTCGGTACTTTCGATATCATTCAATGAAGCCCTTTCAAAACACCTAACACAACCGTATCACAAACCATTTATTTTTGGAATTATCAAACTTAAGTCACACAAAATCACACAAAATACGGAACCCTTTCCTATTAAGGTGCGGAACCTTTACCTTTAAGATGCAGAACTCTTTTTCCTTTAAAGAAACGTTTTTTTTTCTTTTTAGGTGCTAAATCTTATTCTCATAAGGTGTTGAAATGTCCTTCTAAGGTGTGGAACCTTTGTCGTCTTAAGGTGTTGAACTCTTTTCCTTTTAAAGGACGGAATCATTTCCTCTTAATGTGCAGAACCTTTGTCCTCTTAAGGTGTGAAACCTTTTCCTTTAAGGTGTGGAACTCTTTTCCCTTTAAAGGTGCGGACCCTTTTCCTTGTTAGGTGCTGACCCCTTTTATTTTAAGGTGCGGAACGTTTTCTTCTTAACGTGAGGAAATTTCCTTTTAAGGTGCGGCACCTTTTCTTCTTAATGTGAGGAAATTTCCTTTTAAGGTGCGGACCCTTTTCCTTGTAAGGTACAGAATCTTTTCCGTATAAGGTGCGGACCCTTTTCTTTGTAAGGTACTAAACCTTTTCCGTGTAAGGTACGGAACGTTTTCCTCTTAAGGTGCGGACTCTTTTACTTTTAAGGTGCGGAATCTTTTCCTCTAATGTTCTGAAACTTCTTCTCTTAAGGTGCGAACCCTTTTCCTCTTAAGGTGTGGATACTTTTATCTTTAAGATGTGGAACTCTTTTTCCTTTAAAGGAGAAACTTTTCCTTTTTAAATCCGGGATCTTATCTTGTTAAGGTGCAGAAATGTCCTTCTAAAGTGTGGAAACTTTTTGTCTTAAGGTGCAGAATCTTTGTCCTCGTAAGATGCGGAATCTTTTCCTCTTAATTTGCCAAACTCTTTTCCTTTTGAGGTGCGGAACGTTTTCCTCCTAAGGTGCGGAATTTTTCCTTTAAGGTGTGGAATTTTTTCCCTTTAAAGATGCGGACCCTTTTCCTTGTAAGGTTTGGAACCTTTTCCTCTTAAGGTAAGAACCCTTTTCCATTTAAGGTGCGAAACTTTTTGATATTAAATGTTACCATAGTAGCATAGCTCTTTTAATTATTAAAATTTTTCTTAAGATAATTATATTGATATTTAAATGTACTTCTCTCTATATATATACTGTATATATAAATGTATTTAAGAGCTTAGAGGGCTTAAACAGAAGATGTCATTCTTGAACATAAGAATTATTAGCGTATCTTGTAAAATATGAATGTAATAATACACAAACTTCTAATTTATCCTTCTCACACAGTCAACAACTTGTAAATATTTTCAACTCAAAGCCAAATCCGAGACACGATGTTTACATAGATAACTAGGAACACATTAATACACGTCGCATGTGACTTGGACTAAGTACACCAACGCGTGACATATAACTTCTCGCTACTTGTAGAGACGTATGGCACTTGGCAAATACGTTACGTTGAGAGCACAATATTCTAGAGTAAATATTATTAGACAAAATTACGCTAGTCAGAAAAACCGACAGAAAAAGTAACCCAAGTTCCATTTAAATAATTCGACCACCCAGCTGAACCGTTGACTTGAGTTGAGCAAATTTCCAAAATTAGCTTTATAGGAATATGTTTTAGGGTTTCAACCAACAATTGGGGAAATATTTGATTCACGACGGTGCTGAATAGCTGCTAAACGGTTCGCACGCCATTCCGAATATTGGGAGTATCTTCAATATACAAAGCATTGCGTGCTTCGCACGCCAACTCCCCGGTAGAATCCGTCACGTGGCTTTGAATCGGGTACTTCTATGGTGTTTTACGTTTTGATCGATTTTGGGGGAACCAAGCGAGCTATAAGGTCGCGTAAAAAAAAAACAAAACGTGCAGAATAACATCCTACATTTATATTTGTAGAAAAAACTCAAAAAATTCATTCTCGTAAGAAAAATCTAAAACAAATTCCGGTCAAAAAACATGCTTCAGATTGTTGGATATTTTTTGCTAACGAACTCGTCCGAACGACGTAGACAACCAACATGTGTACCAAATTTGAACCGAATCGGACTTAAAATGCGGCCGCTAGAGTGCGAACACATATATACATACGCATATAATACATATATATATATATATACATATATATACAACATATATAAAAAATTTTGCGCTGCGAGTGGGACGAAGGAGCGTATGAGTCGAAGCTGGGGGCTTAGGTGCAAACAAATTCTACTAATATATTTCGTGCACAAGGGTCTTCAACGGCTGCATCCAGAAAAAAAACAACTGCTATCTCAGATTGGTTATATGTATTTTGGTCTTCTCTATGGACCCCTTAGTCAGTCAATTAAAAAATAAACGAAATAGTTTGATTTGAACATTTAACATTATTTACCATCTTAGCTTTTGGGTTATCATTAATCCTACACCTTTATTATAAAGAAAACATAACATGATTATGTGTATAGAAGGTTCCAACTGGGTTGGCGTGCGGAGCACGCAGGGGTTTCCCCTAGTACATTATGAATAGCAATCGGTTAAGGCTATACATACATTAATGGAAAAAATACTGACTTGACCTGAAATTTATATTTTAATGGATCAAATATTTTACCTTTATTGTTTGAATCGTACCTTAAGAACTGCTGCGAAAGCTCATTTTCACCACGAATATTGGCTAAAAATAACATTATATAATATTGGGCTTCTGTTATTGGTTCAGAAGAGATTTACTTCCGTGGACCCGTGTTATGTTACTGCTTTTATCCACAAAACTAACCTATCACAACATACTGTGAGGGACAATGTATTTCTATAATGACAGAAGTAAACTTTAAAACTTTTATTAATTAATCACTTTACGGGGGGAGGGTCAGGTCATGACCGGGGATTTGAATGTAAACCCTTTTAACACGTTCACTGCTAAGGACGCACATGTGAGCTTGACACCGAACGCTATGAGAAGCGGCCGACGCACAGTGCATTGCGCGCCAACCCGATATTGTGAGTGTATTTTCAATACACAATGCATTTCGTGCTTCGCTCGCCAACCCTTATATTGGAAGAATTTTCAGTACACAGAGCATTGCGTGCTTTGGACGCCAACCCCCGTATGGCTAGAATTTTCAGTACACATTGCATTGCGTGCCTCGCACGCCAACTCCCGTATTGGGAGAATGTTCAATACACAATGCATTGCGTGCTTCGCACGCCAACTCCCGTTTTGGGAGAATTTTCAATACACAATGCATTCGTGTCTCGCACGCCAACCCCCGTATGGGAGAATTTTCATTACACAATGCATTGCGTGCTTCGCACGCCAACCCCCATATTGGGAGTAATTTCAATACACAATGCATTTCGTGCTTCGCACGCCAACCCCCGTATGGGAGAATTTTCATTACACAAAGCATTGAGTGCTTCGCACGCCAATCCCCATATTGGAGTATTTTCAATACACAATGCATTTCGTGCTTCGCACGCCAACCCCCGTATGGGAGAATTTTCATTACACAATGCATTTCGTGCTTCGCACGCCAACCCCCGTATGGGAGAATTTTAATTACACAATGCATTGCGTGCTTCGCACGCCAAACCCCGTGTTGGGAGTATTTTCAATACGCAATGCATTGCGTGTTTTATTAGAGTAAAGTATTTTTGTTGAACTTTCATAGTTTTCTTATTTAATAGATCAGATCAAGCTCACAAGAGAGTAAGGCTGTAACCTACTGCATCCATGTGTATTGTACGTTGTAGTTTAACCAAGTAAATCTAAATATCAGTATGCATGCAATGCACAATGATTTAAAATATGTTTCTGGATCCTCTGTTGTGTTGTCTATTTTATAATTTAATTTGCATTTTTTAAACCTGGTATTAATTTTACTACTAACTTTCGGGGTTGGTTTTGACTAAAAGTGAGTTAACTAAAAATATTATATATTTACCCATTGTGTCATTTTGATTAATCAACTCCTATAAAAGCGAGTGTACGTACGTGAGTAACAATATAATATAACAGCTGGTTTCACCCATCATCTGTAAGGCTTAAACAAAACCTAACGAAGATTATACTTTGGGGTTATGTTTACAGCTTTAATTATTAATATAAGTCTTGTGAAGTTTATTTTTGTTCAATATGAGTTAAAGTAGGCCTACTAATGTAGGTTATAATGCATTATAAAATTTGCTTTGAGTTTATAAAATGAATATAATTACAACCTTCTACTATCAATATAATATTCATTTATACAAATTTAAAGAAGAGATACCCATTCCTTTAACTTCGGAAGCATTCGTACATCTTCGTATATAAGGTATAAACATATTCTATTATTCATTTATATATTATTATTAATAATTTCTAAATCATTTGTATCTATCAATATGAAATAAAACGCAATTAAAATATAACTAGCTGGCCCGTGCGAAGCATTCGCATTCTAACTTACTAACAGAGTTTTATTATTTTAAATCCAGGTTTTTTTTTTTGGGGGGGGGGGTTTAGAGGCGAAAAACCTGGGTGGTTATCATCGCCTTTAAATCCATGTTAAAGAGAGATAATTTTGTTATTGTTATTATATATTTTTAAACAACTTACCAACTTGCAGAAGGTAAACAACAACAAATAGGTGTATCCACAACGCTGTTTATAACCACGCTTACAATTAATTAAAAATAGCAATGTAGTGGTGTAACGGCAGCTCTCCAGCTGGGTATTGTTATCATCAGTGTTGCCAACGCCAGGAAAATATCCCTAAAACTTACTTGATCTTACATCACTGTTACTTTCGGATTCTTTATTTCTTTTTTCGTATAGTTGTATTTTGTACATTTTTCCCGTGTAGCGGTTAAGGAAAGCTTTAAAATGATGCCTCATTTGTGTAATTTGATGATATATTAAGGAAGTTATGGCGTACCGACAAAAAAATGGTCTTGAGAAATAATATATGTGATATTTGTTTAATTATTTCTATATTATAATATTGTATATAAATAAAATATATTAACACATAGGCCTACAGTTTTACAATCATTATAATTGTATACATTTACCGAGTTAAAAAATCCCTTCTTCATAGTTAGTTAGGTATGCCTACATGAAGTCTGTTGTTTTTAAATAGTATTTTTTTTAACAAGATACTTCTGATCTGTATCTAATTCATCTGCCTGTGATTTTTCTCGATGGATTACTAGTTAAGGGTCGGCTCTAGTAAAACAGAAAGCAACCTGCGACTCCAGCGTAGCGGCGGTAGGTTACGCGGACATTGCTCATCCTAAAGCCATTTAAAACCCGAAATTGTTCAAATAGCGTTTTCAAAAAAATACCAAACTCTTGGGGACAAAATTCTTCATCCGAATGGCTTGATAATTTTTCGCTATAATTAATAGTTACATCGTAAAAAAATATTTAAAGTCACCCTATAGCGGCGGTAGGTTACACGGACATTGCTCAGCCTAAATCCATTTAAAACCCGCAATTGTTCAAATAGCGTTTTCAAAAAAATACCAAACTCTTAAGGACGAAATTCTTCATGCAAATGGCTTGGTACTTTTTCGCTATAACTAATAGTGACAACATAAAAAATTATTAAAAATTAATTTTTTAAATTGTTAATAAATATTAAACAAAACGTTTTTCTTAATTTTGGAAAAGCCATTTGCATGCGTATTGGCCATAGCTTTAAAATGACATATCGTTCATAATTATCCGATCAAAAATAAAGGAAAAATATGGATTTTAATTTAACATTGGTCTTATGGAGTGTCAACCAACATGGCCGACAGCTAGAGCCGACCCTTAATTTAATAAAATATGCTTCCAGAAAACTATATTCAGTTTAAGTAAAAGTGGTGATATCTAACTGCCTTTATTATTCTTGAATATTTTTACCGGAGTATACATTTGTCTATTCCTTAAACCGTTTACTGGGCTCAATATCTATGTTAACCCAATACAGTATTTCAAATAAAGAATATAGCAGGTTTAATAAAATACTTCGCCCACTTTCCCCTTCAGACAATCAACTAGCCACCTTGTCACAGAGTAGGCCTACGAGTTGATCTGCGAGTAAATAATTGGCAATAAAGTTATTCCAACACAAGGCCTATATTTACAGCCATTATTGCCCGACCTATTCTGTACGCTGGTATAAACCCAACTCTTATTTATCGCAATAACTGAGTTATCTGCAGACTGGAGTAAATTCATTTTGATAAAGTAATAAATTGAATTTATCGCTTTATTTATTGTGATCTGGAATTGCGGTTTTACAACTCCTCTATAAAATAGTACCTGGATGTGGATATTATTGTTGGAGTTGGGCATGTGACCAAAGATTTATTGAGAAATGCCTATCAGACGATGGGAGCTGTTGGGTGACATAGGTCTTAAGCTGGTAGTAAAAGTTGAATTTACACAACCTATAATTTACCAGTTTAGGGTGTTGCCTCGGTTACGTTTTATTCAGTAATAAATCACGTTTTATACATTGGTATTCTGTGATCTAGAAACTCACAGAAATTTATAGGTACATTACATTTTCTATACTAATATTATAAAGAGGTAAAATTTGTTTGTTTGTATGTTTGTTCGGTAATCTCTGGAACTACTGAACCGATTGAAAAAATAGTTTTGCTAATAAAAAGCTACACTATCTCTGAGTAACATAGGCTATAAAATTCATTTTGATAAAAACATTTGTTATTTCAATATTTGTAAATTTAGTCGGAAAGAATTCTTAGGTTAGACCTAGACTGATAAACCAACACATGTATTTACATTCATTACCTAGCAAATAATTAAATAAAATAAAATAGCGGTTTACTCTAATATTTCCATTAGCACCCGATTTGAAACTTAGAAGCAATTATTTGTATTTCTAACTTTTAGGTTAGGTTTTTATTAAAGTGTAGACCTGAGCCTTGCTGGTTCTTTGAACCTTTAACACAATTTACCATCTTAGCTTTGTGGTTATTATTAATCGTACGCCTTTATTATAAAGAAAACATAACAGGATTATGTGAATAGAAGGTTTCAACGGGGTTGGCGTGCGGAGCACGCAGGGGTTTCCCCTAGTACTAATATAAACCACTGAACCAATAGTTTTACTAATAAAAAGCTACACTATCCCTGAGTAACATAGGCTATAAAATTCATTTTGATAAAAACGTTTTTCATTTCCATATGTGTAAATTTAGTCGGAAAAATCTTAAATTAGGCCTAGACTGATGAACCAACACATGTATTTACATTTATTACCATAGCAACCAATTGAATAAAATATAAAATAAAATGACTGATTACTCCAATATTTTCATTACAGCTGATTTCAAATTTTGAACAAATTATTTGTATTTCTAACTTTTAGGTAAGGTTTTTATTAAAGTGTAGGCCTGAGCCTTGCTGGTTCTTTTAACGTTTATTATACCTGCTGTTATAAAATATACTAAATAATTTGATTTGAACATTTAACATTATTTACCATCTTAGCTTTGGTGTAATAAATCCTATGCCTTTATTATGAAGAAAACATAACATGATTATGTGTAGAGAAGGTTCCAACGGTAATGGCGTGCGTCAGGTTTACGTTTTTGGATCGAAATTTTGAAAATTCAGTGTGAGGGTATCGTTTTATGTTTTTTTTTTTTTTTTTTTGTACGGGAAACCCGAATTTGACAGTTAAAAATTTGTAGAGGGATCACTTATTTTTTAACTAAATGTAACAAATAAAATGTAATGCTTAACTTTAATTTTTTTCAATTCTCGTGTTCTGTCCGGACGAGCCGAAGTCTCGAAAAAATGTTCCACCTTTTCACTAGTTTAATATTAATAATTATTAAAAGTGTTATAAATATCAAAATTACTTTCGTTTCATTTTAATGTTACTCCTTTTGTAATTTTAATTTGCGTTTCACTTACCGTACCTTAAATAAACTGCTAAGCGTTCCTTAGATGTGATTGCTTCCTCCAGTGTCTGCCCTACATTTTTAAATATTCTTCCACTTTACCAAGCAAAACTTAGAATGTGCCTTGGAACATCATAAAATATCGGAAGAACTTAGTTTCATCATCCACCATAAATATTGGACCAGTTCCTTAAATAATGTGGCGAAAAGGCAAAGTTAGGGAGAATTCGCCACACTATTTAACCCTTTGTCGCCTGACGGGACTTTTAAGTACCACCCAATTTAACTGCCTTTATAAAAGGTAACAGTGGCTTTATTTACAAGTTGAGTCATGGAGGTACTTTAGAGTACCATTGCAGGTCTGAAAACATCAGGTCTCCACCTAGTTTCAACAAATGCCACCAGAAAGCAGGACTTGCTTGGCTAGTGCTTGCTTTCAATTGACGATTTACATGGTGTGATTTCAACAATTTTTTAAAACATGTTCTAGTCTTTCAATTGTCAGTATTTTGTATTAAAAGTTTAGCATATTCCTTTAAATTAATTACTTAACTTAATAAGAACTGATCTAAGTTATTATTATAAACCTCTCACACATACAAATTAGACAGATTAAAACTTAAGGGTACCAAGCAAACTTCCAATAACCGCTTCTAGATGGTGATGACAAACTATCTTTTACTTTACACGGAATATTTATACCGATAGTAAAGTAACTGAAGTTTTGTTAATTTGTCATTTTTATTTCATGAAGCCGTAGTCTAGTGGTAACGAAGCGTCTTTCTGATCACAAGATGCCGAGTTCGAATCTAGGCTAGGGAGACCAGATATCTAATCATATCTGTGGTTTGAGGGTAGGAGGGCGGAAGTAAAGCAAACGGTGGTTGGCTCGCTTCCAAGCTGACGGGATATGACTAGATATCTGGTCTCCGGGTGGGGCTGTTTTGCATAATTTTACTAAGGTATTTATATATGTATATATATATATATAATTACTAAAAAAAAACCATAAAAAAATAAAAAAATATTTTTTACCTTAGTTAACCTTAGTTAGTCACAAAAATAAAGAAATATATAGTTTTTTCAAATTTTATCACTTCTTGGTCCTCAAAGGGTTAAGGAACTTGTGGATGATGAAACTAAGTTCTTCCAATATTTTACGT